>BLSH010269328.1:80763-92255 GCA_018402905.1 Glandirana rugosa
GAGGATGGGTGGGGGGTGGATGGCTGGGTGGGTGGTGGGTGGCTGATGATGGCTGGGTGGGTGGCTGATGATGGCTGGGGGGTGGTGGGTGGGTGGTAAATGGATGATGGGGGGTGCATTGTGTCACTAGGCAGTGCTGTGGGCATTACACATCGCCCACAGCGCTGCAGCACGTCCTCTCTCCCCCCTCTCTCCTCTCACACTGCACCGATCGGTGCGGAGAGGAGAGAAAAGCCGGCGCTTCCGCCGGCTTGTTTACATGTGATCACGCCGTCATTTGACGGCGCGATCACGTGGTGAAAGGCCGCTCACAGCGGCCATTCACCACGATCCGTGATCAGTCGGGTCCCCCGAACCCGACGGTCACGGATGTTCCCGTGTGCGCGCCCCAGGGGGCGCGCGGGAAGCGCTATTCTGGGAGGACGTCAATAGACGTCCTCCCAGAATTAAGCAACCGCTCTGTAGACGTCATTTGTCTATAGAGCGGTTGTTAAGTGGTTAAAACCTAGAAAAGATCCAACATTCTGTGACTCATACCGCCCTATATCCTTAATAAACGTGGATGTTAAAATCCTTGCTAAGGTGCTTGCTAACCGCATCAATCTAGTAATTGGAAAATTAATAGGATGTGATCAGGCCGGGTTTATACCAGGGAGATCCACTAGAATGAATATTCGTAGATTGTTTCACAATCTACAGTATCCCCATGATTGTACACCTACCAGAGTAGTTGTGTCACTCGACACTAAAAAAGCATTTGATAGTGTAGAGTGGCCCTACTAATTTAAAATCTTACAGAATTTTGGGTTTGGACCCCGTATGATAGCCTGGATTAAACTCCTATATTGCTCCCCAACCGCCCGTATCAGGGTTAATTCGTCTGTTACGGAGGTGTTCCCGATCACCAGGGGAACTAGTCAGGGGTGTCCTCTATCCCCTCTACTGTTTGCTCTGGCTATGGAGCCCCTGGCCATAAAAATCCGTCACACCTCCCAAATAAAAGGCCTCCCTATTGGAACCATAGAAGAACGCATATCACTCTATGCTGATGACACTTTAGTGTACCTGGCAGAAACACAGGACTCCCTTAAAAACCGATTAACCCTTATTAATACATTTGGAGACTTCTCGGGTTTTAGGGTGAATTGGGAAAAGTCCGTCATTTTCCCTTTAGATGAAGCGGCCGCCTCACTGATTTATGCGGGGTCAGAACTACAGGTAGTCTCCTCATTTAGATACCTGGGTGTGCTGATACAATTACCGCTCCCTCGGTACATTGAGAATAATATATGCCCCCTATTAAAACAACTACAGGAACACACGCAGAAATGGATGGATCTCCCACTGGATCTTATGGGTAGGGCCTATATTATTAAAATTATTTATCTTCCCAAGCTACTTTATATCCTGGCCAACGTACCAAGTAAGGTCCCCAAATCCATCTTTAAACGCATTGACTCTATCTGTACATCATTCCTCTGGCGGGGTGGGCCCCCTAGAATAGCCCCTGAGACACTTCGACTCCCCTCTCAACTAGCTGGACTAGGCTTCCCTAATTTTTATTTATATTACCTGGCCTCTCAAATGGTGTACATCCACGACTGGCTGCACCCCAGCGACAATAATGCTTGTACTAGTACGGAGGGGGCTATTGTCTCATCTATGGAAATGCTTCATAATGTGGTCTATAGAAACAGAGTCCCAGATAGACCAGGGACAGCTATAATTCATATGTTCCTTTCTTTATTCCGGATGATTAAAACCAAATTCGCTCAGGAATTGTGGGACGTGTCGCCGAACTTGCCCCTATGGTACAATGGTGTTTTAGCGGAATTAGAGTCTATACCAGACCCTGTAAGATGGTCATCAAAAGGAGTCAAGTACCTGTGTCATCTTATTGATGACGGGGGCTTTAAACCCTTCCAACAACTCCAGCAGGAGTTTGATCTTCCAAACTCTTACCTATTTTTTTATTACCAATTGAGGCATGCCATCAGGACACAATTTGGTAACCTAGACAACATACTTCACATGCCCCCGCTAGAAAAATTACTCAGGGATCCAGCCGATACTAAACTCATTTCAACATAATACATGGCCTTAGCTTCAGACACTAACCCCAGATTCCGAATTGCACAAGCCAGGTGGACGAATCTGGATATACAGATCACGGAGGAGGACTGGTCAGAATTTTCTGACACCTTCAAAACATCAGTAATCTCCTCTAGAGACCGAGTGATCCAAATTAAAGTCTTTCATAAGTCCCATCTTACCCCACACAGACTCCATAAAACGGGTTTGTCATCCACGGACACGTGCTTTAGGGGATGTGGCCAACGAGCAGACTTTGTGCATTGCTTTTGGTCATGTCCGATAGTGCAGCACTTCTGGAAGGATATTGGCTCATTCATTTCAACAGCCTTGGGCCTCCCCAATATTATTAACCCCAGGAACTGCCTCCTGGGGATTTTTGGGGATCTGTCACTGCCTGCCTCAGCAAAGAGACTCCTTCGAATCTTATTCTTCTACGCGAAGAAGTCTCTTTTACTGACATGGAAGAGCGCACAAACATTAAATAAAAACCTTTGGCTGAAATTAGTGAATGAGGTACTACCCCTATACAAAATAACCTTTGATCTTCGAAAACGGAGTAAGAGATTTTATAAGATCTGGGGCGGGTGGCTAGCCAGTCCTCTCACACTATGCCCCACCCTATCATAGGGTGCAATGCCACTTGGTCTGCTCCAGATCAACACCAACCCATCAGGCATGTTATAAACTGCAATACGTTATGCTATGTATCTGCAGAATTCTATTATGTTTATTAAGATGTACCCAAATGATACTGGTGGAATGTTGTAATTGGGAAAGATTCTGTTAACTCTATGGAAGTGATTATCGGGTGGGATACCCAAAGATTTGTTGTTGGTTTTTGTATGTCTGTATGTTTTGATAATCAATAAAAATATCTTTAAAAAAAAAATTATGATGCAAGATGCTGGCATGTGGCGCTCAACCACTCACACCTCTGCCTCTGTGCAGTAGCCGTCTGAATTCAAGCCTCTCAGTGCAAAGGCCCAGTGCTCGGGCCGCTAAATTGCGCTATAAAGCCTGGGTGCCCCTTCTGTGGGTCTTGATGGGGCCCTGCAGTGTTTCCTCTTTAGGAACGAAATCTGCCATTATGTAAGTGTCGGTGAGCTGAGGCTTGGGCTACCCTGCTGAGTGGGCAGCCTGCAGATAATAGCTCCTCTTCATCAGAGGAATGTTTCAGTTTTTTTTCCTTCGTGGAACAGTGGATCCAGGTTGTCATGCAGGCCATTACATGGGTATGAAGAGAAAGTCATATTTACGCTTTCTTCAAAATGGCAATTCCTTCTCCGTTTATAGAAGAAATTTAATCAGATGGATGGCAAAGTCCAGAGAAAGTTTCTCCTTTGATTGTCTATACTTGTCAGAGACCTGATATAGCATCACTGAAATCCATGCCCACAGTAAATGCGACTGTAGCCTAGTAACGAGGCAACCAACAGGGGTCTGCCGTCTGGCAGTTGCCCTTACCTGGGTGACTAGTGCTTTTTGGGTCCAGGAGATAGAGACAGCTGTTGGAGAGGAAATCCATAACGCTGATATCATTCAAACCCTAGCCAAGATGAATGTGTCTGTGAACTTTATTGCAGAATAATCTCAACCAGGTGCCTGGCCATAGCAATGTTATACTCAGTCACGTCTAGGGGGGCCCAATGCTTGAGACCCTGGGTAGTGTCTTGCTTCCTAAAAACAAAATTGGTGAGGAACTTTATGGCAGAAGATCTCTGTTTGGTAGGAAACTGGAGATAGCCATATCATAAGTGACCATCTACATGGGCCAGGGTCCCAGGTAGAGGATGTAAGGGAACGCAGGCAACCTTTCACAAGGCCCATAAGTGAAAATCCTTGGGTATACAACAAGTACCCACTAAGCCCTTTTGACGAGCGCATGCCCAGACTCTTGAGGTAGCAGCCAGAGGCAGAATGTTGTACAGATCCTTGGAGGAAAGTATTAGGCACTCATGGTCACTTCAGGGATTCCTCACTGCTTCTCCTCCAGACCATTTCTCTGCCAAATCCACCACAAAAGCGGGTGGGCTGCTACAATACTTATAGACACTTTAGACTCAGGGAGTCATTGTCCCGGTCCTATTCACAGTAAAGATTGCAGGTTTTCTACCCAACCCTGTTCGTAGTTCGCAGGTTATGGAGGCTAGTGTCCAGTTGTAGATCGAAACAGGTTAAACCTTGTTGGCCCTCTTAGAGACCTTTAAGATTGAGTCCATTAAAACAGTACAAGCAGTCAGCTGGATGCTACGGCTGGGTTGTCAGGATGCCTATCCTCACATCCCATATTTTCTATTCTTTCCAAAATAAGTAAGTTTGGTGATCGATTAGACGCATCTCCACTTTAACATTCCTGTTGATAAGGAAAGCATTTGTTGAAAGTGTGGGTCTTAAACCCATGACCCGTTGGTTAAAAGTCTAAGCGCTTTGGACTCTTCACTAGAGTTGAGCGGACATCTGGATGTTCGGGTTTGGCCGAACTTCACAAAAAAGTTCGGATTCGGTACCCAACTTGACCCGAACTTGACCCCGGACCCCGAACCCCATTGAAGTCAATGGGTACCTGAACTTTTCGGCACAAAAATGGCTGTAAAATAGTCCTGGAAAGTGCTAGAGGGCAAAAGGAAATAAAATGGGGGTAAGAGTAGGACAAGTGCCCTACAAAAAAATGGGGATAGGGAAAATAACTTAAAATCAAATAAAAAAAATAAAAATGGGAAGGGGGGTGGATGTGGAGTAGGAGCCTCGAGGTTGACTAGGCCGTGACCGTGGCAGTGTAGGTGGAAATTAGCGGTGGTGGAGGAGGAGGAGGTAGCCAACACTTTTTGTTGTTTGTTTGTTTTTTTTGTCTAATTGGGGTAGCCCCCAAAATATTGAGGCATATTCAAAAAAACAAGTATACCAATGGCTGTGTGAGGCCGGTCTAAATGTCTATTCTGCACAAGATACAGACAAGTCTTGTGGGACCCATGCCTGGTTCATTTTAATAAACGTTAGCTTGTCCACGTTGGCTATGGACAGGCGGCTGCGCTTGTGTGTGAGAACGCCCCCTGCCGTGCTTAACACACGTTCAGACAATACACTGGCTGCAGGGCAGGCCAGCACCTCCAAGGCATAAAGGGCAAGCTCAGGCCATGTGCCCAATTTGGAGACCCAGAAGTTGAGTGGGGCAGACCCATCAGTCAGTACGGGTAGGCGTGTGCACACATACTGTTCCAATATGTTGCTGCAATGCTGCCTCGTGCTAAGACCTTGCCTATCAGCTGGTGGTGTTGTTTGCTGTGGCGGGCTGCTGACAAAGCTTTGCCACATTTCGGCCATGCTAACCCTGCCTTCTGAGGTGCTGGCGGTGCCACAGCTGCGTTGGCGGCCTCTTCCTCCTCCTCCTCTGCCTTCGCCTTGTGCTTCCACTGAGCCCCCGGTGTCATTTGGGAATGCCCTCAGCAGCGCGTCTACCATTGTGCGCTTGTAGTCGCGCATCTTCCTCTCACGCTCCAGTGAGGAAATTAAGGATGGCACGTTGTCCTTGTAACGGGGATCCAGCAGGGTGGCCACCCAGTAATCGGCACAAGTTACAATGTGGGCAACTTGGCTGTCATTGCGCAGGCACTGCAGCATGTAGTCACTCATGTGTGCCAGGCTGCCCAGAGTCAAAGACAAGCTGTCCTCTGTGGGAGGTGTTGTACCATCTGTGTCCTCCGTATCCCCCCAGCCACGCTCTACTGATGCCTACGAGCTGCATTGGGTGCCACCCTGCTGCGGTTCCTCCTCATCATCATCTTCCTCATCCTCCTCATCCTCCAGAACTATGCCCTGGCTTGAATATTTTTTACCTGGCCTATGCTGGTGCAGGAACCCACCCTCCGAGCCACTTGTTAATGACTGGCCTGATAACCGTGGAAATGACCCCTCTTCCTCCTCCTCATCCTCCTGTGCCACATCCTCTTCCATCAGTGCCCGAAGTGTTTTTTCAAGGAGACATAGAAGTGGGATAGTAACGCCGAGAACAGCATCATCGGCACTGGCCATGTTGGTGGAGTATTCGAAACACCGCAATACAGTACACAGGTCTCACATGGAGGCCCACTCGTTGGTGGTGAAGTGGTGCTGTTCCGCAGAACGACTGACCCGTGCGTGCTGCAGCTGAAACTCCACTATTGCCTGCTGCTGCTCGCACAGTCTCTCCAGCATGTGCAAGGTGGAGTTCCACCTTGTGGGCACGTCACATAGGAGGCGGTGAGCGGGAAGGCCGAAGTTCCACTGCAGCGCAGACAGGCGAGCAGCAGCAGGGTGAGAACGCCGAAAGCGCGCACAGATGGCCCGCACTTTCTGCAGCAGCTCTGACATATCCGGGTAGTTTTTTTAGAAATTTCTGTACCACCAAATTCAGCACATGTGCCAGGCAAGGGATGTGTGTCAAACCGGCTAGGCCCAGAGCTGCTACGAGATTTCGCCCATTGTCGCACACCACCAGGCTGGGCTTGAGGCTCAGTGGCGCTGAGCGGATGAGGAGGTGGTAGAGGAGGAGGAAGCGCAGTAGGAGGAGGAGGCAACAGGAGGCAAAGATAAATGCCCTACAATCCTTGTGGTGGAAGGACATGTGCAAAATGGCTAGGCGCCTCAGGCCCACCCGCCACTACATTTGCCCAGTGTGCAGTTAGCGAGATATAGCGTCCCTGCCCGTGCTTACTGGTCCATGTATCAGTGGTTATGTGGACCTTGCCACAGATGGCGTTGCGCAGTGCACACTTGATCTTGCCCCAACTTGTTTGTGCAGGGAAGGGATGGCTCGCCTGGAAAAGTAGTGGTGGCTGGGAACCACATACTGTGGGACAGCCACCGCCATCAGGTTTTTAAAACTGTCCGTGTCCACCAGATGGAATGACAGCATTTCAAAGGCCAGGAATTTTGAAATGCTGGCATTCAGGGCCAGGGATCGCGGGTGGGTAGGGGGGTACTTCCTCTTTCTCTCCAGTGTTTGGGAGACGGAGAGCTGTAAGCTTTCATGGGACCATGTGCAAATGCTTGGGCACGGTGGCCGACATGGTGGCGTTGCTGTCACATGCTCTGTTTGCTGGGGGGCAGGTGACACTGTCACTGTAGAGGTGGAGGAAGAGGCCGAGGCAGCAGCAGAAGAGGAAACAGGAGGAGGCCAAGACCTTTCTTGGATTTTGAGGTACTTATTCCAATGCAGCTTGTGCCTTGAATTTAGATGCCTGGTCATGCAGGTTGTGCTTAGGTTTAGAACATGTATGCCTCGCTTCAGGCTATCATTGCACAGCGTGCAAACCATTCGTGTCTTGTCGTCAGCACATTGTCTGAAGAACTGCCACGCAGGGGAATGCCTTTGAACTGCCTTTGGTGTGCTAGGTCCCTGGGTGTGGTGGGTAGTAGCAGACGCACTGTCTAGGGGACGCTCGCTCCGCGTTTGCAACCTGATTCCTCTTTTGCTGTGCTGGTGCCTCTGTGCGACCACCACCTCTTCCTCCAAACTGCACATGTCACTCGCATGACCCTCATTCCATGTGGGGTCTAGGACCTCATCATCCTCCTCCTGTTGTAGAAATTTAGGATGTGTTTATTATGTATTGTCACAGTGTCTCCCAGTGTCGGTTTACCGATATTCGCTGTGTACAGCGAATATGGCTTTAACCGATATTGAGGAAAGGCCATTTACAATGGAAACCTTCCATTACTTGGTAACCACACGCTACCCGCCCGATCATCCCGGCCAGCAGGCACCTTGAATGGTTAACGCTGGAGCAAACGCCGGTCCGGATCTTTGAGGTGCAATGCATGTTCTGTGGCGCGGGCGTATTACCGTCAAACAGGAGGACCCTGTATTATGTACAGATTGATCTGCTTGGTGGCGATTTACTTGCGTTATGGAGTCAGTATTGCCTTTTATGTAAGGATAATGCTCTGTAAGCTTTCTGTCACATCTGATCAATGTGACAGGAATCTACAGCTATATTGCTTTGTGCATAATTTACCCTTTAATGGAACAGTAGTATAATCGCCATGGAGTATAGTTCATAGAGCTGTATTTGATAGTGATTCGCTGTAATGGCAGTTCGAGGTTTTGCATGCATGGCATTTTGCTTGGAGGGCCTCTGTGAGATTGTTATCTGGAGACAGCTGTTGCTCATACAGGCTGGCCAATCCCCATGCACGCACGCCTCTTCTATTGTATCGTTTGAATATAAACAAGTGTGTCATTGGTTGGTGGTTTGCATTGAGCTCATGTCATGTGACTGTGCCTTGGAGGCTGATTGTGAAGCCACTAAGTTCTTTTGTTGTCTATGTCTGAATGATATAAATTAAAAGACCAAGCATTCAAAGGCAGGACGACCCTGCGAGCTTGCCATGTGAGAACAGCTATTTGTGTCTGTCTTACTTACTTTAACACGAGTGCACTCAAATGCATTATGCAAAAGAGCTGAAAAGTGCGCTTATTAGCGCAGGCAATTATAATGCATACAAGGTATTGTAATTGCCCTTACAGAATGGCGAGTCAGAGAATTTTTGGAGCCTATAGAAATTTCCTTCACAGCGGACCGAAGGGATGAATCGATCCAGACAGGACATCAAAACAGCCGGCTATTGGTAAAACCAATTTTATTTCAATGTTTGAAATCTTTTGCTGTCCTGAGTCCAGGATGTTGTTTTCTCTGTCCGCTGTGTCAGGTAAATTCTGCTTTGTTAAAGAACCTGTTTTTCCTCTTTTTTGCATAATGGCGGGGGTTTTAATTGCTTTGTTATCATTGTAGTTAGGTCTATTGATTAGGAAAAAAACCTATACTTGTCCTCTATAGGTCCTAATCAATACACCTAAAGTGTGTGTTATGAGTAACTGTATGCTTTGAATGCGTGATCGGTGTGTATGATTATGGATATGCTTTGAATGCGTGATCGGTGAGTATGATTATGGACATGCTTTGAATGCATGATCGATATCAGTGTTGTGTGTGCTATGTTGTCATTTTGGCGGTAATTCGTTTGGAGTCTCAGATTGTATAGTCAGTCTGTAAGGGGAGAGTTTTCAGTTTGTGCTGCTTTTGGCGGGAATGGCGTAAGTTACCACCATTTTGTTGTAAAACTGTTACAATTTCAATTTTGTTTCTGCTGAACTTGCTTTTAGACCGAATTTCAGCATTTTGTGGAATTAAGTAATTGTCTGCAGGAAATTCAGTTTCTGGTTTTAATTGCTTTGATTTTGTGCAATATTTCTGTCTCAAGTGAAAATAGTTTGTTATTGTACTGAATTCCATTTCCAGTAGAATCATTTTTATTGTAATGTTGTTTTGCGTGGTCCCAGCTGTAATTCAGTTTTTGGTAGAGACATCTGTTGTTAGACGGCTATTCAGCTTTAAGTGTGAAACCGAGTTAACATTACAGTGTATAGAGGTCTTTTTGTGCTATGTTTGCTTACGAATTGCGCCTTTTTGATTTTTGGCGGCAAATTTAGTTTAGACACAGTATTGTAATCATAAAGAGGTTTTGTGCTTTTTACACTGTAATTCAGATCTGGTTCTGTCTGTTTATAGTACAACTCATTTGTTAATGAAACCGTTGGTTATTTTAGACGCTGAAGTTTGAGTAGCACATGGCTGTCTCGGTTTTGGACTGAGTCTCTAGTGGCGAATGGCGCCATGCAGCTGAAAATCAGCATTCAGTGAGGATGGTTAATTTTTACGCTGTATGTCAAATCCGGCTGATAAATTCTGTGTTATGACGAGTGCATTGGTTTCAATGGAGGCCATGTTTCCACATGCCTTCCATTGTTATCTGGAGACAGCTGTTGCTCATACAGGCTGGCCAATCCCCATGCACGCACATCTCTTTTATTGTATTGTTTGAATATAAACAAGTGTGGTGGTTTGCATTGAGCTCATGTCATGTGATTGTGCCTTGGAGGCTGATTGGCTGATTGTGAAGCCACTAAGTTATTTTGTTGTCTATGTCTGAATGATATAAATTAAAAGACCAAGCATTCAAAGGCAGGACGGCCCTGTGAGCTTGCCATGTGAGAACAGCTATTTGTGTCTGTCTTACTTGCTTTAACATGAGTGCACTCAAATGCATTATGCAAAAGAGCTGAAAAGTGCGCTTATTAGCGCAAACAATTATAAAGCATACAAGGTATTATAATTGCCCTTACACTCCACATCATCTTCCATCCACCCTTCACCACTGCCCTCCTTGTCAGTCTGCACACTGAGGAAAGCTGCAGCAGTTGGCACCTGTGTTTCCTCATCATCAGAGACGTGCTGCACTGGTGTTTCCATGTCCTCATCCTGCAACAGAAGTGGTTGGACATCGGAGCACTCAATGTCTTCCACTTCTGGGGCAGGGCTATTTGTATGGCCCACGAAAAGCACACCAAGAGAGTCATCAAAAAGCATAAGAGTCTGTTGCATGACTTGGGGCTCAGACTGCTTGGCTAATTTACAAGGGGCTGAGGTGAAAGACAGATGGCCATGGGGTTCAGGTGCCAACTCTGAGCTTTCGTCAAGGGATCGGGAGGGAGACAATGTGAAGGAACTGGAGGCATTGTCAGCCACCCAATCTACTATCGCCTGTACTTAGTCTGGCCTCACCATTCGTTGAGCTGCATTTGGGCCTACCATATAATGTTGAAGGTTCTGTCGGGTACTCGCACCTGAGGAAGGTGTTTCACTTGTGCGTGTAGCTGGCACAGATCTCTTTCCAACAGGAGCTTCACCAACACCACCAACACCAGCAGCACCAGCAGTACCACGACCACGTCCCTTATTTGACGCTCTCCTCATTCTGCCCGCAAATGTACTATGTAGCACTATTTATTAATACAAAAAAAATGAATAATAAATTCTTCTTTTTTTTGGAAATAAGCAACGTAGATGCACTTTTTATTTTTGTGCAAGAAATGCACCGCTCACACCAACAGCAGGAACCTCTCCCTATAGAAATAGGAGATGATTATAGAACAATAATCTGTCCCTTACAGGAGCAGCAGGAACCTCTCCCTATAGCACTAGGAGATGATTATAGAACAATAATCTGTCCCTTACAGCAACAGCAGGAACCTGACCCTATAGCAGTAGGCAATGATTTTAGAACAATAATCTGTCCCTTACAGCAACAGCGGAACCTGACCCTATAGCAGTAGGCGATGATTTTAGAACAATAATCTGTCCCTTACAGGAGCAGCAGGAACCTCTCCCTATAGAACTAGGAGACGATTTTAGAACAATAATTGGTCCCTTACAGCGCCAGCAGGAACCTCTCCCTATAGAACTAGGAGATGATTATAGAACAATAATCTGTCCCTTACAGGAGCAGCAGGAACCTCTCCCTATAGCACTAGGAGACAATTTTAGAACAATAATCTGTCCCTTACAGCAACAGCAGGAACC
>BLSH010269328.1:100297-113075 GCA_018402905.1 Glandirana rugosa
AGAAAGGGGACGCCCACGTGGTCCGCGGTGCATAGATGGTCCCTGTCCCTTAAGTTCGTACGAAACTAAGAAAAGTCATGACTCATTCGATACGACCTGGAGGGCAACCTGCACAGAACCTCACCGCTATCTCCCTGTAATTTCAGAGGTGGTTCGTTTTATGTGGGTCTCCGCTTCGAAAAGTTAAGGAGTTAATACACAAATGTCTTCCGATCCACCGGGCATAAACCTTTCATGCGCAATCGGTTGCATTCTCCGGACAATACGGTCAATGGAAAGTTCTTTTCCTTGGAGGGAACCCCCAGGCGTATAACAACCTCGTCTTACTCAGTACTGAAAAGAATCAAAGCATGCTTGAATTCCCTGTCCCTGGTAGATACGTGGCGCCTGGTGCACCCGCAGGGGAAAGATTATTCGTATTTCTCAGCAATGCATAAAAAACATTCCCGCATTGACAACATATTTGTAACGCAAAGAGATTTGCCCCTGCTGAAGGGAGCTGGCATAGGGGTCCAGGTCTTATCGGACCACTGCCCGGTCTCCGTGACCTTAAATTGGAGGGAAGCCCCCCCGAAGCAATGCAGCTGGCGACTCAACCCGACATTACTGACCGATCCCACTATTCTTAAACAGGTGACAAAGACGCTAGACCTCTATTTTCAGACCAACGACACAGAGGACATATCACCTATGACTTTATGGGAAGCGCATAAATGCGTGGTGAGGGGGGACTTGATCCGCTGTGGGGCGCGAAAAAAGAGAGAGGCGAACGTACAATTAGAAACCTTGATGAACAAAATAAGACAATTTGAAACACAACATAAACAGTCGCGGGCAGAAAGTTTGTCTGCGGAGCTCTTACAAGCCCGTGAACAACTACAGCAGATACTTAATTTCAAAACAAAACGCACTTTGTACTTCAAAAAGGGCTTCTTATACGAGAATAGGGACAAATGCGGCAAATTTTTAGCCAAGACACTGAAAACCATACAACACTCGGGTTCCATCACATCCATTAGGGACACAGACGTCACCCACCTACAGAGATCGGAACAAATAGCGGCAAAATTCCATGCATATTACTCCTCCCTGTATGACATCCCTGCATCTCACAGACCTACTAGCGTAGTGGGCGATAGGGAACAAATTCTTCAACAATATCTGTCAGAGAGCGGTATCCCAACCCTCACGGCGACAGAAATAGAGCAATTAGAGGAACCTTTTTCTGAGGAGGAGCTCCTAACAGCTATAAAAAGCTTAAAACCAGGTAAAAGTCCGGGCCCGGACGGGTATACGTCACTTTACTACAAAACCTTTATGGACAAACTAAAAACCCCTTTATTGCGAGCCCTAAACTATCTGAATACACCCCAACAGATCCCAGACTCCTTTACTTTAGCCCATATAACTTTAATTCCAAAACCGAATAAGGACCCCTCTGATTGCTCTAACTACCGGCCAATATCCTTGCTTAACCTCGACCTAAAATTAATGACAAAAATGCTAGCATTTAGATTGACACCCTTGCTACCTAGGTTGATTGGTCTGGATCAGGCGGGTTTTATGCCGGGGCGCGAGGCGCGGGATAATGTGATTAAGGCACTTAATCTGATTCATGTTGCTGGGACAGGGAAAGTCGAGGGCCTTCTCCTGTCCACGGACGCGGAGAAGGCCTTCGACCGTGTGGCGTGGGACTACCTATTTGCGACATGTCGATATATAGGCCTAGGGCCACATATGGTCGCGTGGATTACGTCTCTATATCACAACCCCAGGGCACAACTTAAGGTAAACGGGATACTCTCAGACCCAGTGCGGATAAAGAACGGGACCAGACAGGGATGCCCATTATCACCGCTCCTGTTTATTCTAGCCCTAGAACCCTTTATAAAACTGGTCAATAATAACGTAGACATTAAAGGTTTTCAGGTAGGTCCTAAATCATACAAGGTAGCAGCTTATGCTGATGACCTTCTCTTTTTCCTCACCTCACCTCTCATTACCATTCCCAATCTGCTAAAGGCTTTTAATTTATACGGTTATGTCTCAAACATGAAAATAAATTATAGCAAGTCGGAGGCCCTGAATCTATCTCTCCCTCCTGAGACCCTTCTTAGGGCTCAAACCTTGAGCGCCTTCAAGTGGGAACCCAGTTCACTCACGTACCTGGGAGTGAAACTGACGACATCACTCTCTCAGATCTATAGTGCCAACTTCTTGCCATTATTGGGTAAAATACAGAAGGACCTGGAACACTGGACTCTTAGACCACTCTCGTGGTTTGGTAGAGCATCGGCTCTCAAAATGGTTGCACTACCTAGACTACTATATCAGTTTCACGCTTTACCGGTACATCTGCCACGCAAATTCTTTAACCGCCTAAACGCAATCTCGCGAGGGTTTCTTTGGAGAGGGCTAAAACCTCGCATTGGGTTAAACATCCTGACTAGACCGAAGGACCGTGGAGGAATAGGCTTACCTAACTTCCAACTATACCAGGTAGGAGTCCAACTAGCACGAGTAATCGACTGGAATTGTCACCACACTCTGAAAGACTGGGTAGCATTGGAACAGGCCCAAACACCTCACCCACTAGGGTCCTTACCATGGATTAATTGGCAGACAATCGGGAATGATACCCAACAACACCCCCTAGTGGGTAACACTGCCAAACTATTTCAGAAAATGACAATTAAATACAAACTGTCATCTCCTTACAGCCCCCTTATGCCGGTTACACGAAACCCAGACTTTGGCCCGGGACTGGACTTACAGCTGACCTCCCCCTCTGACCAAACATTACCCCTTTTGATAACCCACTGTATGGAAGCGGGGAAAATTAAACCATTTGAGAAAATCCAACAGGAAATAGCTCCACAGAAATTCCCTTCCTTTTGGACTTACCGCCAACTGCATAGCTTTATACATTCTGCCAACGCTAAACAAGGCTTCCAAAGGCCGCTGACTCCCCTGGAATCCCTTTGCCTCTTAGCGGACCCAGTGCCAAAAACCACCTCCCTGATGTATGCATGGCTGCTTGCAGAAGGGAGCAGCGGCCCACTACGCTATAGGGCACTATGGGAGCAGGCCCTGAAGGTCACCTTTACAGAAGATCAATGGCAAAGGGCTCTCATCTTTGCACACAAGTGCTCCATTGGCACGGGATTCCAGGAGATGTCATACAAATTGCTAACGCAATGGTATGCCACCCCGGTCAAAATTAAAAAATGGTTTCCCCTGACATCAGATCTGTGTTGGCGCTGCGGGTCAAGTCAAGGCTCGCTGATACATGTCTGGTGGGAATGCCCTCCCCTAGAACAATTTTGGAGCAAAATACGAAAACTTATTACTAAGATTACAGAAACCACAATCACACTTAACGCCTCTTGCTGTTTGTTACACGTTGCTGACTGCTCAATGAGGAGATATAAGAGGTCTCTCACCAGACATTTGTTAAATGCAGCCAAGATCCTCATCCCCAGACACTGGAAATCAACTGTCACCCCCACGGTGGCGGAATGGCTCCTCGCGGTGAATGACATTTACAACTGGGAGGAGACTGTGGCCCTTGCTAGAGATTCGGTTGAAAAGTTTAATAGGACCTGGACACCCTGGTTAGCTTTTAGATATTCAGATAATTACCCTCAACCAGCTAAGGAGTAAATATCCCCGCCATCACCGGACAATATCACCCCGCAGATCTCTTACCAAATAAGCTAAATCTACTGGAACGACTAAACAGAATAGAGTGGTTCACGGGATATCCTCTTGGACGACTGACCGGGGTGGTTAGATTGCGATCCTTGGGACGCTCACCCCGGTCATCTTGCGGAGGCCCTTTTCACGTCTTTTACCCAGGCCATCTCACCGCACTTTCTTTGTATTCTTCCTACTTCCTCTCCTCTACTCTCCTTTCTCTGTCATGGAGGGACTTCTCTCCAGGATATTTAAACTGCTCATAGACATCCCGCATACTTGTATTATGCTAATGAAACATCAAGACCGAAATGTGAAAAGTTGTGAGTTTGTTTATGCTGGTTCAGGTTGTATTTCTGTAAGCTGGATATGGAGCCTACCATGTATAACTGTATCTTGCTTTGAATGAACCTAATAAAAAAAATTTTATTGTTTAAGATTAGAAATGTGTTGAAAGCATTGGTCACATTCTGAGCACATAAATGGCTTTTCTCCAGTGTGAATCACTAGGTGTTTCTTAAGTGTAGATTTTTCAGCAAAACATTTGTCACATTCGGGACATCTAAATGGCTTCTCTCCAGTGTGAATCTTCTTGTGTAGCATAAGATTAGAAATGTGTTTAAAGCATCGGCCACATTCTGAGCACATAAATGGCTTTTCTCCAGTGTGAGTCATTAGATGTTTCTTAAGTGTAGATTTTTCAGCAAAACATTTGTCACATTCTGAACATCTGAATGGCTTCTCTCCTGTGTGACTCCTTTGATGAGAAATAAGATATGACTTCATATAGAAACGCCTGTCACATTCTGTGCACTTAAATGTGTTTTCTCCTTGGTGAATCTTCTTCTGGTGGTAAGAAAGAGATGTCAAATATGAGAAGCTCTCAGTACATTCTGAACATCTATATGGTTTCTCTCCGGTGTGAATTCTCAGGTGTCTAGTAAGACTTGCCTTTTTCGAGAAACACTTGTCACATTCTGAGCACCCAAATGGCTTCTCTCCTGTGTGAACCCTCATGTGTATTATAAAATGTGCAGTATTTGAGAAATTTTTATCACATTTCCAACATGTAAACATGTTCTCCCTTTCTGAATCTTCTTCTGGTGGCAAAAAATGTCTTCTCTGAAAAGCACTTGTTAAATTCTGAGTATTGAAGAAGTCTTCTCTCCTGTGTTAATTATCTGATGATTACTGAGCTTTGATGAAAGATTTCTAATGGATCATATTGCGCTGATTAAGATCTATAGGAATATGAAAATAAATTGTTATGGAGCAAATATTGAATACAGATGAATATCAATTTGGGAATAACATTATTGGAATTCTAAACCAGAATTGATTGTTTTCCAATCAAAGTACAAATATATATACACTATATTGTCAAAAGTATCTGGACACCTGCCTTTACACGCACATGAACTTTAAAGACATCCCAGTCTTAGTCTGTAGGGGTCAATATTGAGTTGGCCCACCCTTTGCAGCTATAACAGCTTCAAATCTTCTTTGAAAGCTGTCCACAAGGTTTAGGAGTGTCTATGGGAATGTTTGACCATTCTTCCGGAAGCGCATTTGTGAGGTCAGGCACTGATGTCTACGAGAAGGCCTGGCTCACAGTTTCCGCTCTAATTCCTGAAAAAAGTGTTCTATCGGGTTGAGGTCAGGACATGACTGTGCAGGCCTGTCAAGTCCTCCTCCCCAAACTCACTCAACAATGTCTTTATGAACATTGCTTTGTGCACTGGTACAAATTATTTGGCGGAGTGGGGATTATAGTGTGGGGTTGCTTTTCAGGGGTTGGGCTTGGCCCCTTAGTTCCAGTGAAGGGAACTCTTAAGGCATCAGCATACCAAGACGTTTTGGACAATTTCATGCTCCCAACTTTGTGGGAATAGTTTAGGGATGGCTCCATCTTGTTCTAAAATGACTGTGCATTAGTGCACAAATGTGCTTCTGGAAGAATGGTCAAACATTCCCATGGACACACTCCTAAACCTTGTGGACAGCCTTCCCAGAAGAGTTGAAGCTGTTATAGCTGCAAAGGGTGGGCCAACTCAATATTAAATCCTATGGACTAAGACTGGGATGCCAATAAAGTTAATGTGCATGTAAAGGCTGGTGCCCCAATACTTTTGACACTAGTGTGTGTATATATATATATATATGGACATGATTATTGGAAGACTGAAAGCCTGAACGATTTCCACATGACATAGGTACACAACATCATTAAGTAGTTTTTTTAATGCACTCTCTTTATTGGAAATGTATGCACAAGTTATCATTATGAGGAGCTACAATTTCTGGTGACCAACCCTTCATCAAGTTCACAAGCAAATTATTTCAAAGTAAAGCTAGACGTACACTAGTAGTATTTCAAAATGAAAATTCGTACAAAGATTCTTACAAAAATTCATACAGAGATTGTCAGAACATTTAATTGTTATTAAAATGAAGTTCAAGATTTTGGTTGCTTTTAACATTTAATTTTGGAATGATTGGACGTTATCCACTTGCCCTTCGGGAAGATTTACCCCCTTCGTGACCAGGCCATTTTATGCAACATGGCACTGTGTTTCTTTAACTGACAATTGCGTGGTCATGTGACACTGTACCCAAATAAAATGGATGTCTGTTTTTTCCCCATAAATAGAGCTTTCTTTTGGTGGTATTTGATCACTTCTGCAGCTTTTATTTTTTGCACTATAAATAAAAAAGACTGACATTTTTGAAAAAAACAACAACATTTTTTACTTTCTGCTATAAAACAGATCCAATAAAAAACTTGAAAAAATAAAATTTCTTCATAAATGTATGCCAATATGTATTGGTGTATGGTGTAATATGCTACATATTTTTGGTAAAAAAAAAAAATGTAGGGCATTTTAATAGACCAAAATGTACTGCAGATTTAGTCAACTAAATACAACTAAATCTAAAACAATTGCAAATAACTAAAATGGGACTAAAACTAAAATGGCATTTTGGTTACCACTTGCTGACCGCTTCGCGTAGATAAACGGTGGCAAAGTGGCTCCTCTGCGTGAATCGCCATCTATAAATGGCGATTACCGCAGGCACAGTTTGTAGGCACGTGCGGCCAGTGCTGCGTTCTCGTGCCCACTGCATGTTATGTGAGTGTGGCTGCGGGTCGGGCGGACTCGATTTCTGCCAGCGACCCACGATCACCTGGTAGAGAGACATAACGGGGATCCGCCACTGTAAACACGGCGGATCCCTGTTCTGTCAGGAGACATAACAGAGATCTACTGTTCCCTATCATCGGGATCAGTGAGATCTGTCATGCCCCTGCCAGCCCAGCCCCCACACCGTTAGAATACGCTGAGGGAACACATTTAACCTTTTGATCGCCCCCTTAGTGTTAACCCCTTTCCTGCCAGTGGCATTTATAAAGTAATCAGTGGCTATTTTTAGCTCTGATCGCTGTATAAATGTCAAAAGTGTCCGATCTGTCTGCCGCAATATCGCAGTCCCAATAAAAATCGCAGATTGCCGCCATTACAAGTAAAAAAAAAATAATAATAATAAAAATGCTATAAATCTGTTCCCATAGTTTGAAGATGTGATAACTTTTGCGCAAACCAATCAATATACGCCTATTGTTATTTTATTTACCAAAAATATGTAGAAAAATACATATCGGCCTAAACTGATGAATACATTTGTTTTTTTAGGGGGGTTTTTTTGGATATTTATTATAGCAAAAAGTTAAAAAAAATGTTTTCTTTTTTCAAAATTGCCACTCTTTGTTTATAGCGCAAAACATAAAAACCACAGAGAGGATCAAATACCACCAAAAGAAAGCTCTATTTGTGGGGAAAAAATGACGTCAATTGTTTTGGGGTACAGCGTCGCATGACTGCGCAATTGTCAGTTAAAGCGATGCAGTGCCATATCGCAAAAAGTGCTCTGGTCAGGAAGGAGGCAAATCTTTTCAGGCCTGAAGTGGAAGACTAAAACAAAATAGAAATTTGCTGCCAAAATGAACACTGATGGCCACACAATGATCGAAATTCAGTCCCTGCTGCACTGGCTGAATTTTGATCAATGGATGCTCAGCGGTATTAAACCCCAAACCAAAAATGGAATATATTGCAGCTTACCAATCATTAGATGTGGTGGCTGAATTCATTTTCTTTTCAGGCTTTTTTCCTTTTGTTCTCACCTGGTGATCTGGCCAGTAACACCCCTCCTGTATTACCACTCTGGATCTAGGAGCACAGGGGGCACCTTTAGGACAGCAGTATTGTCAGTCTAGGGGGAGAAGAGCATGTTAGATAGACAAGCAGATTTAAATACACTAACAAACTGATGTCAAACTCCAGATAATACATTATAATCAGTTACAGCAAACTGTTTTTAATTATTTTGGGATAAGGTTTTTACATAAATAAATAAAATAAAATCATTGTAAGCACATCTGCCAGTGTTAAATGGTTTGCCTAATCCCTGTAACTGCAAGAGAGCTTTTGAAAAACAATAGACTTGGCTGAATCACCAAATGAAATCAGAAGAAAGCAAGTCTAAAAAAGAAAATTAATGCAGCCACCACATCTAAGAATTGGTAAGCTGCAATACATGACATCTTTGTGTTTGGGTTTAATACTGCTTTGAGATAAAATGTTTGGAATGATACAGCACCAAAATGAAAAAAAAAAACTTAAATAGGGAGAAAAAGTCCTGGGGATGCAAGTGGTTAATGATGATAATGTTCCTGTCTACCTTGGATGCTGGAACATTTATATTTCCCCTATATTTACTTTGATTTGTTAATATGTCTTATGTATACAGTATATACACAGGGGGTAAAATAAGTATTAAACAGGTCACCATTTTTCTAGGTAAATATATTTCTAAAGGTGCTTTTTACATGAAATTTTCACCACGTCGGTAACAACCCATGCAATCCCTACATACAAAGTAACCAAAACAAATAGGTTCAGAAATTAAGTTATGTGTAATAAAATGGAATGACACAGGGAAAAAGTATTGAACACATGAATTAAAGGAGGTGCAAAAGGGCACAGAAAGCCAAGACACCAGCTGAAATCTATCAGTAATTAAAAAGCAATCCTGCCCCTTGTCAGTGCAAATTAATATCAGCTGGTTCAGTCTGATGACCAATAAAAAGGTGTCTCCTTACCAAGGTGTCACACAAGAAACGTCTCATGATGGGTAAAACCAAAGAGCTCTCTCAAAACCTTTGCAACTTATTGTTGCAAAACATATTGATGACATTGGATACAGAAGGATTTCTAAACTTCTGAATGTTCCAGTGAGCATTGTTGGGGCCATAATCCGAAAGTGGAAAAAACATAGTTCACCATAAACCAACCATGACCAGATGCTCCTCGCAAGATTTCTGACAGAGGAGTGAAAAGAATAATCAAAAGAGAACAATAAGTAATGTATCAACCTCCATGGTCTGTATGCACGCTCACCACGCAAGATTCCTTTGCTGAAGAAAAAGCATTTTGGAGCTCGTTTAAAGTTTGCTGAACAACATTTAGACAAGCCTGTGAAATACTGGGAGAATTTAGTCTGGTCAGATGAGACCAAAATGGAACTCTTTGGATGTCATAATACTCACCATGTTTGGAGGTCAAATGGCACTGCACATCACCCCAAAAACACCCCCATACCAACAGTGAAGTGGTATGGGGGGTGTACAATCATAAAAAGTGTACCCACCTGGTATAAAGTAGGACAGGATCCCTTCGTAGTGTCCTTAGTAGTTCCCTTGACCAGCAGTTCTTGTAAGTGACTGAGCCCAGCCTTTTATTTATTTCACCACCATTCAGTAACATGTGTTCGCTTCCCATTGGTTGAAAAGGTGTGATCTACTTCACAAAAGGCATCTCCACAGTCTAGTTAGATAGTTATAGCTTCTCTTGGTTTCAGCTCTCCATCGCAGTCACAGCCAGGACAAATTCATTAACATTCTAATATGTGGAGGGAAGACTATAAGAGTGTACCTTCATTGAAAATGAATGGCAGTTGTCTCTTATCATTAGCATACACAGCAGGTGACACTATACATATATTATCAATGACAAAAGAGACTGGAGATGGTAAAGCAATGTTTTGCGATCTTCATTAACCACTTAACCACCAAGGGCTTCATATGACATCCTTGGCTTTGAGTGGTGATATCTGAACCATGCCAGCAGCTACAGGCACCATTCAGATGTCATTCTTTCAGGCTGGTGATTCCCTACACCATAAGAATGATCATAGTGGCAGTTCAGCCACTGGATCATTCTTATAGGCAGCGGAAAGGGGATGTCCCCCCTCCCGCCGCCATTCGGTGCTTCTCCCGGGCCGCCTGCACGATCGGCGGCAGGGAGAAGAGATCTGTAGCTGTTTGTCAGGTAGATGACTGATGACCATCGGTCACAGTCATCTCTATGACCCTCGGAGGCCTGGGCGCGACGTTATGACATCACATCCGGGCCGGCTTTAGTAAACAAAGCCGTGATCGCTGCTGGAAAGACAGAGAAAGTTATTTTTTTTTTATCTCGGTCTTTCCAGCCTGGAGGAGAGATGTGAGGTCTTATTGACCCCATGTCTCTCCATAAAGAGTACCTGTCACACACTATTCCCATTACAAGGGATGTTTACATTCCTTGTAATTGGAATAAAAGTGATCAAATTTTTTTTTTAAAGAGATAGTGTAAAAAAAATAAAATAAAGGTAAAATAAACAATAAAAAAAAAAATGTAACGCATATGTAAGCCCCGCCCACTTATGTAAACGGTGTTCAAACCACACATGTGAGGTTCGCCAAAATCGTTAGAGCGAGAGCAATCATTTTAGCTCTAGACCTCCTCTGTAACTCAAAACTGGTAACCTCTAATTTTTTTTAAAACGCTGCCTATGGAGATTTTTAAGTACCAAAGTTTGGCGCCATTCCATGTGTGTGCGCAATTTTAAATCACGACATGTGAGCTTTCTAATTACTCGGCGTAACATCATCTTTTACATTATACAAAAAAATGGGCTAACTTGTAATGTAAGCGATATAATGTGAGGTAGTTTAGGTGCACACTGTTTTTTACAGTTTGTTTTGTCTTTAAAATGATGTGAGAAAAGGTGAGTGAGAGGAAATTTCTCCAAAGTGAAGAGAAATTACATCTTAGACAGTTTTTACTAGAACAGGTGTCTGTGTTAGAAGTCCTTTACACTCATATTATATTTATTTTGGTACATATACTTAATGGCTAAGGGCCCTTTAAGACCTTGAAGCCCTAGTGCATTCATTAACATGTGTCTGTTAATGTGTGCTTTTTTGCAACATGAATGGATGGCAATGCAACAAAATGTGTACAACTTCTGGCAATACAGCACATCACAACTCATGCTAGTGCATTACTGCATGTTGTGATGCACTTCAAAGCATGTGCATTGGAGTTGTGTAATCTTTGAGCATTGAAGTACCATTCAACATGAGTTAACATGCTTTGCAGTAACATGCACCTTAAAGCGTGCCTTCCTGCAATGCACTGTGCTGAAAAGATGTAAATTGGCTCTTATTGTTAGTTTGTGTGCTGCAGTTATCTCACAATTTGTGTGCTTTTGTCTCTATTACCGAGTGGCTATAAAACGCTTCCCATGAATATTACACTCCTTTAAGAGTAACATTTGAAACACTTTAAACAACTTTTACATTTTATATTTCTGCACTTGAACATCTGAAATGGCTGTTCAATTTCCTATAAAAGGCCTTACAAAATAAACAAAAAACATCAAAATCTTTATATAGTAAAAATCTCTCTACATACAATTATAATGAATGGTTTAATATATCAATCATTTGTATGCTCCCCTTTAACCTATGTACAACCAACTAAATGTAATAGATGAATGGTGCAGAAACTCCCAGTGAGGTATCAGGGGTGTTGGAACATAACAATGGTGGGGGTACAATATTTTGCATGTAATTCATTACACAGGAGGCACAAGCAGATCCTCTAAACAAACACAACGTTAATATAAAAGGTCACCACGACAAAGGATTTTTCATTTACTGTACATCATTTAACTCTATACTGTGATGTCGTTTTTCATGTTTTATGCAGATGTTATAATCTGCTTTAATATATGAAGCTTTAACTAGTTTCATGCTAACATTTTTTTAAAGGGAACCTACTGTGAAAGTGTAAACTTTTTTTTTTCATTTTGAGGAGCTTTCTCGCTTAACTGTATCAACTTTGAATTCAATAATTTGCAAATTAAGCTCAACTTTGTCAGTATAACAGGCTACTCTTTCATATCAATGTTATCCCATATCTAATATCCATTTTCCTTTACATAGAAGATAAAATGCTCCCAAAGGTGACATCATAAGTAATAGTGAACTGATTTACTTGTGATTGCCATAATATGAAACATTTAGCATGAAAGTCATTTTAAATATATTCTTTTGTTTGGGTTACAATTTATGCCTCTGCAGTACATATATTGACATTATATATATATTTATTATTATTCATTATATGACATTATATATATATACAGTCCTGCTCACCATTATTGGCACCCCTTCATGTTTTGCATAACTGAGTGAATGTCTTCAGAAATAAATGGAAATGTACCAAATTTATATCAGCAGGATCTTTTAATTGGAGGTCCAAAGTAATTTAACAAAGACAATTGTTATTTCAACATAGATATTGTAATTATAAAGAAAAAACAGAAAACCAGCATGTGCACTAATATTGGCACCCCTCCTTAATATTTGGTTGCACACCCTTTGGCAGCGATGACAGCCTCCAAACGTTTCTTATATCCATCGATAAGCTTCTTGCACTTCTCGGGTGGCATTTTCTCCCACACTTCCTTTGCAATATGCTCAAGCTCTTGAACATTTGCAGGGTTCCTTTCTCCAATGGCAGTTTTCAGCTCCCCCCAAAGATTTTCAATTGGATTGAGATCAGGACTCATTGCTGGCCATTTTAAAACAGTAAATTTTTTCCCTTTCAACCATTCCTGCGTGCTTTTGGAGGTGTGCTTTGGGTCTTTATCTTGCTGGAGGACCCATGATCTTCGCCTCAAACCAAGTTTC
>BLSH010269328.1:139424-155526 GCA_018402905.1 Glandirana rugosa
ACGGATGTAAGGAGGTTAAATAGAAGGACAAAAAATAGTAAAGAAAGACCTAAAGGTAAAATAAATAAATCTCGTCACCAAGAGTTGAGTCACTAACGTCATAAGATCAGACGTAGAGGGGTTCCATTATGAATTTTAGACCGGACAACCACCCAGGACTCCTGTCCCCAACTCTTGGTGACTAAATCTCCCAAACAAACGCGTAGAACGTATTTCTTACGTTTCATATAAACATCTCACCCACTTGGAGTAAGTGTGGTAACAATACATGGTAGTAGGGTGTGACACTCGAAGACGTGGTATTGAAGTAACGTAAATTACTCTACATGTATCAAATTGGTGAGGTCGGGGTCTTCCAGGGGGGGGGGGGAAGGACTGGTCCGGTAAAAAACACTATGTCGAAAAATGGCCTGGTCAGGAAGGGGGGGGGGGGACCTTCTGGGGCTGGAGTGGTTAAACTATGTACATCTCATTAAATGCAATGAAGTTATGGTGCAGAAGCTCACAGTGTGGGATGATGGTACATAACAATGGTGTGAATGAGGTTCACCCACTCTACAAATATACTTTGCATTCTTTATGCAAGATGCGCAAACAAACCCTCTAAATCAGTGGTTCTCAACCCCTGTCCTCAGGACCCACCAACAGGCCAGATTTTAAGTATTACCTTGGGGAGATGCAGACTAGAATACTGCAATCACTGAGTTGAGAACCACTGCTCTAAATAAATAAAATGGAAATCCAGAAAGAAATGATAAAAAACAGGAAGATAAATTGGAGGAATGTAGGCATGTGCCCAGGTCCTTTTATAACTGGGTACAGGCATACTGTATATTTGCTAGTGTTTTAGCTGAAAAGAAGCCAGAGCTCTGTGGTGGTTTATTTCAGCATTTGGAACAGGTTTTGGAGGCTTACAGGAATTTTGGGGGTATGGGATGGTTCAGCTACGATGAATAATTTCGCCAAAAGTTTTCTGTTCATCCCTCGTTAAAGTGGGGGATGAAAGATATAGGGTTATGGTTGAACTTAATTGTACCTCAGAAGCCTCCTATTCCCAGACAAAATGTAACCAGTAGTTTTGCAGTTGCTTACAAAAAAGGTTTTTGCTATGCATATAATAAATCGCAGTGCAAATGGGGTACATCTTGCAGATATAAGCATGAGTGCTCTTTTTGTACAGGCACGCACCCAGTCATTAAGTGCTATAAAAGAAACTTGGCATTGCAATCTCAAAGGGATAATTTTCAAAAAAGCACACACACCAGTGATGTTGGAAAATATGGTTCAGTGGTTGGACAAATACCCAAACAGGGAGAGAGCTGAATTTTTGTTTCAAGGTTTTTCTTTAGGTTTTCCCTTGCCAATTTTCCAAGGTAAAGGTTGTTCATTAGTAAAGAATTTAAAATCTGTTGACAGGGCACCTGAAATAGTTTGGGATATATTAAGAAAAGAGATAGCTGAAGATAGAATAAGAAGAACCACAGTCATTTCGTATTATTCAGCATTTATCTTTTCCCAAAGGGAATTCCTTGAATGATGAGATTGAGGATTATCTGCCCTTTGACATATACTTCTTTTGAAGAAGCGATTAATAGAATAAGATAGGTAGGTCAAGGGGCGCTATTGGCAAAAGCTGATATAAAATCAGCTTTTAGTCTATTGCCAATTGCGCCAGAAGCTTTCAGTTCTTTGGGTTTCTTTTTTGATGTCTATTATTTTTTTAGATAAGTGCCTCCCTATGGGATGCGCCCTGTCGTGCGCTTATTTTGAGGAATTTTCAACTTTTGTACATTGGGTATTGTCTGTTCAGTCAGGTTGGGAAAGAATTGTACATTACCTTGACCATTTTTTATTTATTGGTCCTAAAGGATCTAGTTTTTGCTTAGAACTATTAGAAAGGTTTAGAGCTTTAGCTACGCATTTCGGTTTTCCACTAGCAGAAGAGAAAACTATTTACCCCTGTACTGTTATCGATTTTCTGGGTATCCAGATCGATACTTCAGTTTTCGAATTTCAATTACGGCTTCAAAAGATTGTACGTCTTCAGAACTTGATCTTTGTTTTCCTGAGAAAAAAGAAAGTGTTATTGAAGGAGATGCAATCTCTTTTAGGCTTATTGGCATTTACTTCTCGAATTATGCCTGTGGGCCGTATATTTGCTAGGCGATTATATATTGCTACAGCTGGTTTAAAATCTCCTTTTGCACATATTAGGCTCACCACAGCACTCAAGGAAGATTTAGTAATATGGTCCGAATTTTTAGATGTATATAACGGGAAGTCAATTTTTGAAGATGAGTCTATTTTTGCGGATTTTCGATTGTTTACAGATGCGGCAGGTTCAAAAGGTTTTGGAGCAATATGGAAACAACACTGGTGTTGTGGTGTTTGGCCAGACACTTGGGAGGCCAGAAAATTAGTAAACAACATAGTACTTTTGGAACTCTTTCCTGTAGTGGTAGAAATAGTTATAGGGTGAGTTTTTTGCTAATAAGCGTAACCTTATTCAAACTGATAATAAGGGTGTGCTCTATGCAGTAAACTGCCTGTCTTCCAAATCATTACCGGTAGTTAAATTACTTCATTATCTGGTTTTATTGTGCTTAAAAATAAATATATGGATCAAGGCAAAATTTACTCCCGGGGTTGATCACGTAATTTCTGATGCACTCTCTCGTTTACAGATCAGTCATTTTCGATAATTGTATCCGGAAGCCGATTTAGAGGGTCATCTTTGCCCAAGCCACCAATGGGATTTGATTTGAATCTAGTGTCTGAAGCAATTCAAAACTCTGTGGCCCAAAAAACATGGAAAGAATATTCCAAAGCTTAGAACAAATAGGAAGATTTTTGTATCAAGAACAAATTTTGTTTTCTTGCTCCTTCTGAACAGTACATTCTATCTTTTTTAGAGTCCTTAATGGTTATGTATTTGGCCCCTAGTCATTTCGTGAAAATTTTGGCAGGCATATCTTTCTTTTTTAGACTCCATAGACTTCCGGCTTGTTCTAGTTATTTTCCTGTACGACAGCCATTGAAGGGATATAGAAAGAAAAGATATGCCCCGAATTAGAGAATTGGAAATGTTGATAGGTATTTGCCAAAGCACAGAGGTGGTTTGTTTTTCACGTTATGAGGCTTTGCTTTTCAGATCGGCTTTTATCATTGCCTTTTTTGGGGCCTTGAGGATTTCGGAATCAATACCTAGTAATAAGCGAAGTCCTTCGGGTCTTAAAAAGGAGCATTTAATTTTTGACAAAGATAGGGTTAGAATTTTCATTAACGAATCTAAGACAGACGAATTAGGTAAGGGCCAATGGATAGTTTTACATGCTAATGCAGTGGATAGCATTTGCCCAGTTAGTACTTTGCGTAAGTATGCATATCTTCGCCCTTATAATTCTGGTAATTTTTTATTGCATGAAGATAGTAGACCACTTACGAAGTTTCAATTTGATGCCGTATTTAAAAAATGCCTTAATTTTTTGGGATTTCAAAAATGTAAGTTTTCATCGCACTCTTTTTGAATTGGGGCTGCTTCTGTTGCAGCTCAGAATGGATGGTCCTGTGAAGACATTTAGAAACTCAGAAATATGTATGGATCGTGGGACATTCATACATCTATTGGGCAAGTAAAGAGCAGCACAACGTTGTTGTACTGAAAATGTATTGATGCCATGTGAAGAATTTACAATTCTATGGAAAGGCATACGTGGTCTACGTTGGTGCCAGCTTTATAATGTTTTAGCTCGTTTGTGTGTTTGTTGGCCTAAGCCAGCTATTTTAGTGGGTCACTTGGGTGGTAATGACCTATGTAAAATAAGAACGTTAGACTTAATATTTTTGATTAAAAGGGATCTTCAAAGGTTTCATTTGATTTCCCCAGGTGCTGTCATTATTTTCTCAGAATTAATTCCAAGACTTTGCTGGTTATCTTCTGATAACAGTAGAGTCTGAGAAAAGTTAGAAAACGAATAAACAGAGCTATTGCAAAATTTTTACCTTTGCTCAATGGTTTTGCATACAGGCATATAGATTTGGTCGGAGGGATCCCAGGATTTTACCGTCAGGACGGAGTACATCTTTCAGACATTGGAATTGATTTATTTAATCTAGGTTTGCAAATTTGCGTGGAAATGGCCGCGGTAGTGGGTTAGGCCGGAATTTTATTTTTTCAAACAAAATTCCGGCTTGTGGGGACATTTAGTTTCTCATGTTAATTTTTTTTTTTTAAACCAAGTAAAAGTTTATTTTGATTTAGATGTCACATTGTATACATCGCATTTCAGAACATTTTCTTAATTGAATTAGTCCCTCAATTATGCTTCATATTCCTAACTCTTTCGCCCATGTATCTGCCGGAACCCTTGTCCCTCTAAAGTTGCCAAGTTACACTTCAATGACAGATCTGTGAATAAATGAATCCACACATACTTCCACTGGTACATTCTTATGTATCTTTGCGTGTTTACATTAACAATCTCTCTAGCACTAGATCTACTGGTGCCAAGCCCGGGCATGCCAACCAATTTCCCCATACCTTTTCAAATTTTGAGTGACTCCCTCTATGTTAGTATATTAGTTTCTCCAATCTTAGTGTAGTACCCATATGTTTTAACCACTTTGCATGTGTAGGAGGGGAGGGAGAGATCCAATGCTGTAAAATAAGCCTGCATGCTTGAAATAAGGCTCTGGTGGTTGCCTCTTTTGCATATTTGTCTTCAATCACTGCATCTACAATACCGAGTAAACACTGTTTATGGTCCAACGCTATATTCACCTGTAAGGCCATATTGATTGTGGAGATGACCGCGCTCCAATAACGATGCAGCTTGGGGCACCTCCACAATAAATGTATCAGGTCCCCTGTTCCCACCCCACATCTGGTACATAGCGAGTCAGGGCGCAGCCCCAAGGAATGCAACCTGTCGGGGGTACGATGCGTTCTCAAAAGGATGTATAATTGTGACAGTCTTTGTGCTGCATTAAGTGAACATTTACCCACCACCTCCAAGGCCTCCTCCCATAATTCCCCTGGTATCTCGCCCACATCCCGCTCCCATGCTTGTTCGCATGCCCTACTAGGGAAAGCTTCCAAGTGGTTTCCCAGGAGCATGTTGTAATAAATGCATATAAATCCCTTTGTACTTGTCACTTGCTGGATGTAATGGAAGAGTGGAGTGGGGGAAAGGACTGCGTTCTGCAACGAGGCCTGGGCCCTTATTGCATGCTGCAATTGCATATAGTAGAAAAAGCCGTTCCCTGGGATCTTATATTTTGTTCTAAGCGTATCAAATGGGACCAATTGTCCATTTGTTAGTATATGTTTGAGGAGAGATACCCCACTGACCAGCCAGAAGTGAACGGGCGGGATTTTAGCTAGCTCCGGATAAGTGGCATGTCCCCCATATGGGGCTAAATTCAGTATACCCCTCCACCTTTTGTAATTGCTTTGCCTTGTACCATATTTTATGCATAAGTTTATATGTCGGGCTGCGTTTTTTTGATTTGCAAAATAGTTGTGATTCCAACCCCTCCGGTAGAGAAGAGGACCCGGTTTCGTGAAGCAATATTGACAGTTTTGAGTTTGGGCAATTCCCCTCCTCGGCAGTACATTCCCGGATCCCTCCAATAAAATGCTGGAGTTGTGCCGCCAGGTAATATATCCAAGGGTTAGGGACAGCCAGTCCCCCCTTGTCCTTGGGTTTCTGCAGCTGCTCCAATTTAACCCTAGCACATCCCCCCCTTTCACAACAGATTTCTGAATATAGAATTTATTATATGGAGGATTTTAAGAGGTATCACCACTGGAGAATTGTGCAATAAATATAGTACTTGGGGCATAAATATCATCTTCAGTAAATTAGCCCTGCCTGCCACCGAGAACCACAGTTTGTTCCACAGTTTAACCTTATCTCTATCTTTAGTCAATAAGGGTACAATATTTAATGGGCAATATTCAGTGATCTGGGGTGAAATAATTATGCCTAGGTATTTAAATTTATGCACGACCGGTACTGGATAAGCCAGGGGCGCAGCAGGTGAGCCCCCCCATCCAGGTGTAGTAATGCTGACTTAGTCTTTGGTAAGTCCTGAGAATCTACCGAACTTTGTTATTACCTCCATGGTGTTGCAGAGGGAGGCAGCCGTGTCTCCCAACAGCAACATCATATCATCAGCGTACAAAAGGAGTTTTTCGTGTATTTGGCCGTACTTGAAACCCGTTATACCCTGATGTGCTCTTATCTGGGCGGCCAATGGTTCAATTGCGAGGGCGAATAAAAGTGGTAACAGTGGGCAACCCTGCCGTGTGCCCCTACCGAGCTCAAATGGCAACGATACCCTGCCCCCCCTCTCTAATCGTTGCTTTCGGTTTGTAGTATAATAATTTAACCCACGATATGAAGTTGGGCCCAAAGCCAAACTTCTCCAGAATTGCCCAGAGGTATCCCCATTCTATGGAAAGCTTTATTGGCGTCCAAGGATAACAAGGCTCTGGTACCTGCATTGTCAGCCTTAAACTGCATGTTTACAAATAGCCTTCTGAGGTTTACTGCGGTGGACTTATTGGGCATAAAGCCGCCTGGTCTGGATGAATAATGTCTGATATGACTGTATTCAATCTTCTAGCTAGTACCAAAATATTGATATCTGTTTGGAGGAGGGAAATTGGTCTGTATGACGAGGGATCTGTGGACGCCTTACCCGGCTTTAGCAACAAAATAATACAGGCCCTGGACATTGACTCCGGGAGTCTCTTATCAGTGTTCGCCCCAGTGTAAAGCTCTCTAGAAGCTTCGGCAAAAACAGCCCTGAGTATTGGCGATAGACCTCCATGGGGTTGCCATCGTCGCCCGGAGCCTTGGAGTGTGGGAAGGCCACCACCACCTCCTGTATTTCCTCCAATGTCAACTGGGCCTCCAGCTTCAATCTCTGGGAGGCCCGCAAACACGGGAGGGAGACAGAGGCCAAGTACTCCTCCAACTCTCCTGGAGAGTAGGACACTTTACTAGCGTACAGATCAGTATAGAAACGCACAAGTTCAGACATAACAGTGTCCGGTGTGTTAACTCTGTGTCCTTCTGGTGTATCTAATGCACCTATCACTGGGTTCGTGGGTCAGACATTGGCTATTTTCGCCAGAAGGCGACCAGTCTGTTCCCCTTCTTCATAGAAGGTAACTTTGAAAAGAAACGTTTTTTCTCAGCCTTGGAGCAAATCACCTTATTTAAAGCCTCCTGTGCCGCCAGCAATGAAAGCTTAGTCTGTTCCGTGGGGTCTGTGATGTATACCTGTTCCAACCTCTCAACCATATCTACCAGTTGGTCCCCATGTGCTCTGGAATTATCCTTCACCTTTTTAATAGCTGAGGAGAAAATGCCCCTGAGGTGGCACTTAAAAGCATCCCATTTAACCAGTAAATTACCGTATTGTGCATTATCACTATAAAAGTGCTCAATTTGTCTCTCGATCGAGTCGTCTGCAGGGAACAATTGCAGCCAAAATGCGTTAAGCCTCCATGGGGCAGGGGCCAATACACTTTTAGGTTTCGCCGCTATCCAAGTCAGCAAAGGCGAATGGTCAGAGATTCCCCTGACGGCATATCGGATTTTGGGGACATACAGTAGGGCTGACATGTTCCCAACACACAGATCAATCCACGACAAAGTAGCATGGGTCCTGGAGAAGCAGGAAAATTGAGCCATTCTGGGAAATTTCATCCTCCACATATCCACCCAACCCATATCCTCAAGAAATCTGAACAATAGCGTCCCCTTATCTGGATTGTAACTGGTTCCGGGTGGATGTTTATCCACCCTAGGGTCCATTACACCATTAAAATCCCCCAGGATGTACAGAGGAAGGGCGGGCCTCGCCAAAGTGAAGACCACCAGCTCCCTAAGGACAGCCGGTGAGAAGGGAGGTGGGATATACACCACCGCCAATATACACTCCAGGTCATACACTTTGCAATGTAAGAAGACATATCGACCTTCATTGTCCACAGTTACCAATATTTCTTGAAAAGACAAAGCCCTATGTACCAAAATACTCACCCCCCTGGAATAAGAGGAGTGAGTGGAGTGGTACGCCCACCCTACCCAAGCATACTTAATACAGTTAACAGAGTCCTTGACCAGGTGTGTTTCCTGCATTCCCACTATGGCAGGGTGGTATTTACGAAGATGGGTGTTCACCATAGTCCATTTAAGTGGCATACCCAGTCCACGAACATTCCACGAAACAATGGGGACTTCAGCCATAGTGAGTATGAAATAGGTAATAGAGTGGTACGAAACAATAGTAATCCGACAAAGGGATAAAAGCAAAATGCAGTTGAGCCAGTGAACAAAGTGAGCCAGCAACATACTGGTCCAGAGGACTACTAATCAAGCTGTGACATCTCAGCATTCGAATCCTGATGAAGGAGAACGTGACAGTTAAGCTGGTGTGGCACAACGGTGCCCACCGCAAACTCAACCATAAACCAATAATCAAAAATTCTTAAGACCAGCCAACATGCTGAGTATCAGCCCACGTCTCTCCAGCAAGGCGTTCCCCTTTCCACGTGGGGGCTGCCACGCTGAACATTGGAAAGTGGCTGCGATTTGCATTGAGCAGACCAGTCTTTTTTCCCCAAAAACAAGAAAAAGCAATTAAACGTGTCCCCGGCCAGGGTGTAACAAAATAGAGACCCCTCTTAGCAAGGGGACAAAGATCCAGGTAAAGGGGAGGAAGCCAAGACTAACCGTATGGCACCAACAGGTCTCATTTTCCAGCAGACTATCGATGGCCAACGTCTCCAATCAGGCGCATGGCTTATAGAAGGCTCATGTATATCCAGCCAGTCCACCGCTTCAGGCGCTGTGTTGAAGAAGTGGGTGCGACCGGAAGCCATCACCCTTAGGTGGGCAGGGTAAAGCATAGCATATGGTAGTCCCAGTTTCCTCAATCGTTGCTTGATATCAAAGAATTTGGCTCTCTGACGCTGCACTTCGGCGGAGAAATCAGGATAAAACTACACCTTCACACCATTATATTTTACATCTGCCTTATCTCTCGCCATTCATAGTATTCTCTCTCTGTCACGGTAATGCAGTAGCTTAGCAAGCATAGGTCTGGGGGCGTTACCAGGGAGAGCTCTGGCGGGTACTCCTTCCCAAATATTTCAACCAGCCATGACTCAATAAATTCTGTGGGGTCCCTGCCCTCCACTTTCTCCGGTAACCCCACAAAGCGGATATTGTTCCGACATAAACGGTTCTCAATATCATCGGATTTGTCCTTGTTTTCATGTGCCATCCGAGCGTTATGGCGGGTTTCAGCTATCAGGGGGGTCATTTGATCTTCCATGTCGCTAATGCGACTTTCTGCAGTGGTAGTGCGTTCACAAATTTTCTGCAAGTCTTGACGGATAAGGGCAACCTTCTCTGTCAGACCCCCCAGCCCATCTTTAACAGCATGCACCAATGCCGTGCAAGCATGTACAGCTTTCAGGATTTGTCCGAATGTGGGCTGCTTCTCTCCCTGCACAGACTCCTCTGTACCATCAGCAGAGCTTGCCATGTATACAGCGCCATGCGCCTCATCACAGTCCAACTCACCCTCCCCATTCACTTCCACAGACAAGGGGTGTCCCTCAAGAGTCTTGTATCCCTTCATTTCAGACAGGTTTTTGTATAGAACTGAATGTCCCCAGGGTGATCTTTCCCTGACTTAGGAGGTTTTGCTTTTGTACCTGTGTCCCTATCCTGTGCCTTGGTAGCTTTTACATGCTGTAGTGAGCCGGCGTCACCGGCGCCATATTGCAGCCCTAGGCCCGTCGTCTCAATCCTCGATTTACGGGACATAGCTGCCACGGAGCGGGTCACGGGTGGTGTCGGTGCAATCCTGGCAGGGAGCGGAGTCGATCGGTACCGGTCCTGAGTAGATGGGTGGCCAGGGAAAGGATCCTTGTACGGATCAGTTCAGGGAGCTCTGTGAGACACGTCTTCTCACATGCCTGCCTTGGCCACGCCCCCTCAGGTTAATTTAATATGGCTTGAGTTCTGATAACTGAGCTGTTAGATATATGTATATATATATATATATATATATATATATATATAGATTTAATTATATACAGTGGGTACAGAAAGTATTCAGACCCCCTTAAATTTTTCACTCTTTGTTATATTGCAGCCATTTGCTAAAATCATTTAAGTTAATTTTTTTTCCATCATTAACCACATCAATACTGGGCACGAAAACCCCCTTCCTGTCCAGGCCATTTTTCAGCTTTCAGCACTATCACACTTTGAATGACAATTGCTCAGTCATGCAACATTGTACCCATATAAAATGTGCGTCCTTTTTTTCACACAAATAGAGCTTTCTTTTGGTGGTATTCAATCACTAGTGGGTTTTTTATTTTTTCTGCTATAAATAAAAAATGACTGAACATTTTGTGAAAAAATGCTTTTTTCTTTGTTTCTGTCCAAAAATTTAACAAATTAGTGATTTTTCTTCATAAATTTTGGCCAAAATTTATACTACTACATATCTTTGGTAAAAATAACCCAAATCAGTGTATACTATTTGGTCCTTGTGAAAGTTATAGAGTCTACAAACTATGGTGCCAATCATTGAAAATTATTCACACCTGATCACACCTGATGTACTGAAGGCCTATCTCATTTCTTGAGACTCTAACAAGCCAGGAAAGTACAAATACCCCTCAAATGACCCCTTTTTGGAAAGTAGACATTCCAAGGTATTTAGTAAGAGGCATGGTGAATTTTGTGAAGTAGTATTTTTTTCCCACAATTCTTTGCAAAATGAAGATTTTTTTTTTTCACAAAATTGTCATTGTAACAGGTTATTTCTCACACACAGCATATGCATACCACAAATTACACCCCAAAACACATTCTACTACTTCTCCTGAGTATGGCGATACCACATGTCTGAGACTTTTCCACAGTCTGGCCACATACAGAGGCTCAACATGCAGGGAGCGCCGTCAGGTATTCTAGGGACATAAATTACACATCTAATGTCATGAAGACCTATCACATTTTGAAGGCCCTGGAGCACCAGGACAATGGAATTGCCCACAAAATGACCCCATTCTGGAAAGCACACACCCCAACGAATAATCTATGAGGCATAATGAGTCTTTTGAACAGTTCATTTTTTTTCAGCAGTTTTTGGAAAATGTGGGAAAAAAATGAAAAAGCATTTTTTTTTACACAACGTTGTCAATTTATATGATATTTCCAACACATAGCATGTACATAGCAAAAATGACACCCCAAAATAGATTCTACTACTCCCCTCAAGTATGGCGATACCACATGTGTAAGACTTTTACACAGTCTGGCCACATACAGAGGCCCAACATTGAACTAGCACCTTCAGGCGTTCTACAAGCACAAATTACACATCTCATTTCTCAACACCCTATTACACTTTTGAAGGTCCTGGCCTGGAGCACCAAGACAATGGAATTGCCCACAAAATGACCCCATTTTGGAAAGAAAACACCCCAACGTATAATCTATGAGGCATAATGAGTCTTTTGAACATGTCATTTTTTTTCCAGTAGTTTTTGTAAAATGAGGGAAAAAAATGAAAACGCATTTTTTTTACACAAAGTTGTCCATTTATATGATATTTCCAACACATAGCATGTACAACACAAAAATGACACCCCAAAATAGATTCTACTACTCCCCCCGAGTATGGCGATACCACATGTGTAAGACTTTTACACAGTCTGGCCACATATAGAGGCCCAAAATTGAAGTTGCACCTTCAGGCGTTCTACAAGCACAAATTACACATCTCATTTCTCAACACCCTATTACACTTTTGAAGGTCCTGGCCTGGAGCACCAGGACAATGGAATTGCCCACAAAATGACCCCATTTTGGAAAGAAAACACCCTAACGTATAATCTATGAGGCATAATGAGTCTTTTGAACATGTCATTTTTTTGCAGTAGTTTTTGGAAAATGTAGGAAAAAAATGAAACCGCTTTTATTTTTACACAAAGTTGTCCATTTATATGATATTTCTAACAGCATGCACCTACAAAAAATGACATCCCAAAATACATTCTGCTACTCCTCCTGAGTATGGCGATGCCAAATGTGTGAGACTTTTACAGGTGATGTTTACTCATGGGTGTGACGGTCACTGACAGGTGATTGGCGATGGTCACTGATGGGTGACTGGTGGTGGTCACTGATGGGTGGCGGGTGACTGGCGGTGGTCACTGATGGGTGACGGGTGTCTGGCGGTGGTCACTGATGGGTGACTGGCTGTGGTCACTGATGGGTGACTGGCTGTGGTCACTGATGGGTGCCGGGTGTCTGGTAGTGGTCACTGATGGATGATGGGTGTCTGGTGGAGGTAACTGATGGGTGACAGGTGATTGACGGTGGTCACTGATGGGTGACGGGTGTCTGGCCATGATCACAGATGCGCGACAGGTGTCTGGCGGTGATCACAGATGCGTGACAGGTGACTGGCGGTGGTGAAATGTGTGAGACTTTTACAGGTGATGTTTAGTCATGGGTGTGACGGTCACTGACAGGTGATTGGTGATGGTCACTGATGGGTGACTGGTGGTGGTCACTGATGGGTGACTGGCGGTGGTCACTGATGGGTGATGGGGACTGGCGGTGGTCACTGATGGGTGACTCGTGTCTGGTGGTGGTCACTGATGGGTGACTGGTCACAGTCACTGATGGATGAATGGTGGTGGTCACTGATGGGTGACTGGCGGTGGTCACTGATGGGTGCCACGTGTCTGGCGGTGATCACTGATGGGTGACGGGTGTCTGGCGGTGGTCACTGATGGGTGACAGGTGTCTGGCGGTGACCACAGATGCGTGACGGGTGTATGGTGGTGATCACAGATGTGACAGGTGACTGGCGGTGGTCACAGATGTGTGACAGGTGACTGGCGATGGTCGCTCATGGGTGACTGGTGGTGGTCACTGATGGGTGACTGGCAGTGGTCACTGATGGGTGACAGGTGTCTGGTGGTGGTCACTGATGGGTGACTGGTCATGGTCACTGATGGGGGATGGGTGACTGGCGGTGGTCACTGATGGGTGACAGGCCACGGGTGACTGGTGGTGGTCACTGATGGGTGACAGGCCACGGTCAGTGTTGGGTGACAGGCCACGGTCACTGATGTGTGGCGGTTGACACACCACATTAACTGACGGGTGACACGCCACGGTCACTGACGGGTGACAGATGACACGCCAGGTCACTGACGGGTGACACGCCACAGTCACTGATGGGTGACGGGTGACACGGTCACTGGCTGGGGGAGAAGCCACGGTCACTGACGGGTGGCAGGTAACACGCCACGGTCACTGACAGGTGACACGCCACGGTCATGGGTGACAGGCCACGGTCAGTGATGGGTGACAGGCCACGGTCGCTGATGGGTGACGGGTGACAGGCCATGGTCACTGACGGGTGACAGGCCATGAACACTGAAAGGTGATGGGTGACAGGTTCACTTTATGATGACAGTCTGATGACAGGTACACAATATGATGACAGGTGCACTTTATGGGGGCATATGGGGTGACTGTTGGGGTGACAGGTGCATTGGGGGGCAAGGTGAAGTGCCAGTGTGCTTTTACTTTGCAGATCAGTAACTCACGGATCCCAGCTCTTCTCTCCTCACACAGGAAACTGTGAGGAGAGAAGAGCTGGTAACAGTGAGTTACCGCTCTGTTTACATTGGATGTGATCGGCTGTGAAGTAGATCACAGCCGATCACAAGGTAACAGCTGCCGGCTGGTGGCTGATACCAATGTCGGTGACAGGCCGTGTTCCCTGAAACACCGATGCGCACGTGCAGCGTGCTCCCAATCGCGCGAATGCGCCGTGCGAATGGGGGAAGTGCCGTTTGTCACGGCCGATCACATGGTAAACAGCCATGGCTAATGGCTGTTCACCCCCGTTGGTGACGCGGCGTGTCCTAGGGACACGCCAACACCGACAGAGCCGGGATGCGCATGCCCGATCGCGCGCATTCCCGGCTTAAAGAACAAGAGGCTTACCGCTCTGCCGTCATATGACGGTGGGCGGTAGGCAAGCGGTTAATGTACACACAGCACCCGATATTGACAGAAAAACACAGAATTGTTGACATTTTTGCAAATTTATTAAAAAAGAAAAACTGAAATATCACATGGTCCTAAGTATTCAGACCCTTTGCTGTGACACTCATATATTTAACTCAGGTGCTGTCCATTTCTTCTGATCATCCTTGAGATGGTTCTAATCCTTCATTTGAGTCCAGCTGTGTTTGATTATACTGATTGGACTTGATTAGGAAAGCCACACGCTTGTCTATAAAAGACCTTACAGCTCACAGTGCATGTCAGAGCAAATGAGAATCATGAGGTCAAAGGAACTGCCTGAAGAGCTCAGAGACAGAATTGTGGCAAGGCACAGATCTGGCCAAGGTTACAAAAACATTTCTGCTGCACTTAATGTTCCTAAGAGCACAGTGGCCTCCACAATCCTTAAATGGAAGATGTTTGGGACAACCAGAACCCTTCCTAGAGCTGGCCGCCCAGCCAAACTGAGCTATCGGGGGAGAAGAGCCTTGGTGAGAGAGGTAAAGAAGAACCCAAAGATCACTGTGGCTGAGCTCCAGAGATGCAGTCGGGAGATAGGAGAAAGTTGTAGAAAGTCAACCATCACTGCAGCCCTCCACTAGTCGGGGCTTTATGGCATGGAGTTTGCTAAAAAAGACCTGAAGGACTCCAAGATGGTGAGAAATAAGATTCTCTGGTCTGATGAGATCAAGATAGAACCTTTTGACCTTAATTCTAAGCGGTATGTGTGAAGAAAACCAGGCACTGCTCATCACCTTTCCAATACAGTCCCAACAGTGAAGCATTGTGGTGGCAGCATCATGCTGTGGGGGTGTTTTTCAGCTGCAGGGACAGGACGAATGGTTGCAATCGAGGGAAAGATGAATGCGACCAAGTACAGGGATATCCTGGACGAAAACCTTCTCCAGAGTGCTCAGGACCTCAGACTGGGCCAAAGGTTTACCTTCCAACAACAGAGAGAGTCTTTCTGGATCTTTGAGGCCCAGGTTATGCGCCCCCTGGGTCTCAACGTAGAATTTGATCTAAATTGCTTCATATCCAATAAATAATGATCGGGTTTTATTTCTCTGTGTTTTTTATTTTTACTTTTAGATTATTAGGCATTTTATGCGTGGGGTTACATGTGTAATTTACTTGAGTTTATTGTATTAAATAAATATGATTTTAGAGTGAGTATGTGAAGCTCCTGTTGCTCCTCCCAGTTGGTAGCGGGAGATGTTTTTAATTGGAGGAATATTTCTCTATGACATTTTTAATAATCTTGAGGCATCATTTATATATCCAGGATGGGCTCAGATAAATAGGAATTTTTTTCCATTTTTTGATCTGAGCACAAATACTTAGCAAACCGATTGATGAGCGGCTTAGACAGATAGGATTTTCCATCTTTTACTGAGCACATGCACTAAGCAAGATGATCGCTGGGTGGCTCAGACAGATAGGATTTTTTCAACCGTGTGTTTGAGTACACACACCAGGTGAGCCGAGTGAGAGGCGGCTCCCTTGGTCACTATGGTATCTATTTAACCACTTCAGCCCCGGAAGGATTTCCAGCTTTAGGACCGGAGCACTTTTTGCGATTCGGCGCTGCGTCGCTTTAACTGACAATTGCGCGGTCGTGCGACGTTGTACCCAAACGAAATTTGCGTCCTTTTTTTCCCACAAACAGAGCTTTCTTTTGGTGGTATTTGATCACCTCTGCGTCATTTCTGATCGCCGCTATAAACAAAAGAAGAGCGACAATTTTGCAAAAAAACCCAAATTTCTTACTTTTTGCTAAAATACAAATCCAAAAAAAAAATATAAAAAAACATTTTTTTTCACCGTTTTTGGCCGATTTATATTCTTCCTCATATTTGCGATAAAAAAAATCGCAATCGGCGTTTATTGATTGGTTTGCGCAAAAGTGGTCGCATTTACGGATGATGAGAATTCATTTTTGCGGTTTTTATTTTTTTTTTATTTTT
>BLSH010269328.1:155536-165702 GCA_018402905.1 Glandirana rugosa
CCTCTTTAGGGGTGTCCCAGAGGATCGACTGTTAGGATTGCTATTGTCCGTCCGCTCGGGAAGGCCCACAGCGAGGATATGAGGAAGCGAGGAGAGTCGCCGTCGCCCACTGCAGGTCCAGCCAGGAAAGGGGGCATGCGCAATGCCGTTCACACGGAAGGAGCCGCCCCACCTCGGATAATGCAGTGGTGCGAAGTCGACACACCCGCTGCCGCTGAGAGGAGCGAAGGAGTATAGGAGCGACACCCGGAAGGGCTCGCCTGCCTGTTATCGTTAGGATTGTCAGCTAGGAGACCCTGTGGGGATTTCTCCTTATTGCCTGATGTTCATCTATGCTGTGTGAGTAGACTGAATTTTAATAAAAGTATTTTTTTGCCAAGACAGTCTGCACTTAGTATATTTTCCTTCTTATATATTACCACAGACTGCCTGAGCTGTGATGAGCAATGCAGAGTGGGGATACAGAAGTCTGAATATCTGGACGTGATATTTTACCACAATTGCAAAACGCATCTGACCCTCTAGTAAAACTGGGGTCAAACTGGGAGGTGAGCACAGTGGATGTTGGTGGAGGATTTGTGTCACCGTTCGTATTAACCGTCTGAGCACCGGTGGAATTTATCATTACTTATTGTTTTCATTTGTGGACTTTATTTATTTATTCAATGACTGCGCTGCTTCTTATTTGTTTTTAATAGTTATGAGAGGTTGATTACCGTGGATGTTCAGCGAGCAGTCGGTTATACATTTAAAACTTTTCACTAGCAGCGCTGATTGCACTATATACTGAAGACCCTAAGCACACAGCTAAAATAACGAAGGGGTGGCTTCACAACAACTCCGTGACTGTTCTTGAATGGTCCAGCCAGAGCCCTGACTTAAACTCAATTGAGCATCTCTGGAGAGACCTAAAAATGTCTGTCCTCCAACGTTTACCATCCAACCTGACAGGACTGGAGAGGATCTGCAAGGAGGAATGGCAGAGGATCCCCAAATCCATGTGTGAAAAACTTGTTGCATCTTTCGCAAAAAGACTCAAAGGGTGCTTCTACTAAATACTGAGCAAAGGGTCTGAATACTTAGGACCATGTGATATTTCAGTTTTACTTTTTTAATAAATCTGCAAAATGTCAACAATTCTGTGTTTTTCAGTCAATATGGGGTGCTGTGTGTACATTGAGGGAAAAAAATGAACTTAAATGATTTTAGTAAATGGCTTCAATATAACAAAGAGTGAAACATTTAAGGGGGTTTGAATACTTTCCGTACCCACTGTATATTCTCATTATTGGTTGAATAATATTTATTTAAGTGCAGAAATATTTGAATGTTTTATTGAAAAACAATAAAGTGCCGCGGCCATTATTTTCCACAAATAATTCATGTTTGTGTGGATTTCTTTCTAATATAGTTAGTATGACTGTACAGAAAAGAATATATGTTTTTGGTAAGGAGGGGGCGTGGGCGGTTTGCAATCCCATGGATATTTAGCTTCTTTACAGGTGATTGGCCATATTATGTAACATTTTACCTAAAGTATTATTTTTATGTCTGTATGTCTGATATTAGAGGTTTTGAAGTGTCCTTTTCATAAATTTAACATGCATGGTGTGGAAGGAGTGGAATGGAAGACTCATCAAAACCTGAAATCTTTGGAACAGGTTGGGTACTTTTTTCTCTAAAATGCTTATTTCAACCCATTTCAGTTTACTCCTCTCTAAACACCCCCCAAAGCTGCAGGGCATGAGGGCTAGTATACAAGTAGTAGGGCGCTGCACTTTTACTGCTCCCTTGCTACATGAATTCTAGCTTGCATGTTGGCTTACAGGTCAGCTTAACTCTGGGGGAGGGGAGCAAGAAGACATTTTTTTTTGTAACCACTTGCCTGACCTTTTTCTGACACTTTTTGTTTATAAGTTTAAATCAGTATTTTTTTTCTAGAAAATGACTTATAAACCCCAAACATTTTACATTTATTTTGGCAGAGACCCTAGGGAATAAAATGGCCATCGTTGCAATTTTTTTAAGTCACATGGCATTTGCACAGCGGTTTTTCAAACATAATTTTTGGGGAAAAAAATAGGCTTTAATAATTAAAAAAAACAAACACAATATTTAACCCTATTTTTTTTTAAATGTGAAAGATGATGTTACGCCGCATTAATAAATACCTAACATGTCACGCTTTAAAATTGCACATGCTCGTGGAATGGCGACAAACTATGATACTTAAAAATTTCCATAGGCGACACTTTAACACCTTTACAGGTTACTGGATACAGAGGAGGTCTAGTGATAAAATTATTGCTCTCGCTCTAATGTTCACAGTGATACCTTACATGTGGGGTGTAAATACCCTTTACATATGTGTGACTGATTTACGTATGCATTTGCTTCTGTGCACGGCCATAGAGAGATGGGGTTTTACGTTTTTTTACTATTATTTATTTCACTTTTTAGTTTTACACTTTCTCCTTAATAATACAGTTGTGGTCATAAGTTTACATACTCTGGCAGAATATATGATTTCTTGGCCATTTTTCAGAGAATATGAATGAGAACACTAAAACATTTCTTTCACTCAACTGCGGTTACTCTTTTTAAATCAGAATGACAACAGAAACTACCCAAATGGCCCTGATCAATAGTTTACATACCCCAGTTCTTAATACCGTGTATTGACCCCTTTAACATCAATGACAGCTTGAAGTCGTTTGTGGTATTTGTGGATGAGGCACTTTATCTTCTCAGATGGTAAAGTTGCCCATTGCTCTAGGCAAAAAGCCTCCAGTTCATGCAAAACAGGCCAAGAATTTCCAGAAACTGCACGTTTGAGATCTCCCCAGAGTGGCTCAATGATATTGAGGTCAGGAGACTGAGATGGCCACTCCAGAACCTTCACTTTATTCTGCTGTAGCCAATGGCAGGTCGACTTGGCCTTGTGTTTTGGATCATTGTCATGTTGGAATGTCCAAGTACGTCCCATGCACAGCTTCCTGGCAGATCAATGCAAATGTTCCTCCAGTATTTTTTGATAACATACAACATTCATCTTGCAATCAATTTTGACAAAATTTCCTTTGCAGCTCACACATCCCCAAAACATCAGTGATCCACCTCTGTGTTTCACAGGCCTTGTTGACTTCTTTCCAAATGTAGGGTTTATGGTTGTTGCCAAAAAGCTCAATTTTGGTCTCATCACTCCAAATGACTTTGTGCCAGGAGGTTTGAGGCTTGTCTCTGTGCTGTTTGGCGTATTGTAAGCAGGATACTTTGTGGCATTTGCGTAGTAATAGCTTTCTTCTGGCAACTCGACTATGCAACCCATCTTTCTTCAAGTGCCTCCTTATTGTGCATCTTGAAACAGCCACACCATATGTTTGCAGAGAGTCCTGAAGTTATTTGTGGGTTTTTCTTTGCATCCCGAAAAATTTTTCTGGCAGTTGTAGCTGAAATTTTAGTTGGTCTGCCTGACCGTGGTTTGGTTTCAACAGAACCCCTCATTTTCCACTTCTTGATTAGAGTTTCAACACTGCTGATTGGCATTCTCCATTCCTTGGATATCTTTTTATATCCCTTTCCTGTTTTATACAGTTCAACTACCTTTTCCCGTAGATCCTTTGACAATTCTTTTGCTTTCCCCATGACTCAGAATCCAGAAATGTTAGTGCAGCACTGGATGAAAGATGCAAGGGCCTGTCCGTTCAGAAACTCATTGACCTTTTATACACACACACACTAATTACAAGAAAACAGATCACAGGTGAGGATGGTTATCTTTAATAGCCATTAAAACCTCTTTGTGTCAACTTGTGTGCATGTTATCAGGCCAAAATCACCAGGGTATGTAAACTTTTGATCGAGATCATTTGGGTAGTTTCTGTTGTCACTATGATTTAAAAAGAGTAACCACAGTTGATTGATAATAAATGGCTTCAGCCAAGCACTAAACATGAATGAAAGAAATGTTTTTGTCTTCTCATTCATATTCTCTAAAAAATGGCCAAGAAATCATAAATTCTGCCAGGGTATGTAAACTTATGAGCACAACTGTTTATTGTAATAGAAGGATAATGATGATGGGTCCTCTTTATGGAGAGATCTGGGGTAAAAAAAAACCCTCAAATCTCTCCTTTACTTTTAAAAGCAAAATATCAAAAAAAAAAAATGTTGCATGACATTGCTGTGGTCCTCCAAGGCCATAGAGTTGATCAAAGAGTATCAACTTTTTGATCACCTTTGGGAGCAGCCGGCTGCACAGTCGAATTGTTTCTCGGCAAACTGGCAGAAATGTTAAGCCTGAGAAACAACGGAGAGTGGTGGGAGATGGGTACATTCCTTCCCTCTGCTTTAGAAACCATGTCAGCGGCTCATGAGCTGCCCAGAATGGTTTCATGAAAAAGCTGACCACTAGCTGCAAAAATTGATATACGCATTATAAGGAAACCGGCAGCATTGGTACTGAAATGCTGCAAAGATTTCAGGACATCTACTGGATTTTTTAGTGCTTTATATGAACACATCATAGATTAACCTTTTCCCTGCCAGAACCGTTTTAGTTTATTTACACACGTTTAAAAAATCATTTTATTCCTGATAATGTAAAACCCCCAAACATTCTATATTTTCTGAATGCAGACACCCTAGAGAAAAAAATAGCGGTAGTTCTAATTTTTATATCACAATCACACAATATTACTGCAAAGGTAATTTTAGTGTAAACAAATGCAATAAATTATCCAAAGTTTTGGTAAAATATAAAATATGAGGTTGTGCCGAGTAATTAGACACCCAACATGCCAAACCTTACATTTGTGTGCGCCCTTGAAATGCGACAAACTTCAGTACCTATATTATCTATGGACGGCACTTACAATAGAGATCTTGTGCAAGAATTTTTTCTCTAACTCCAGCGATATGTAACGTGTATTTCAATCAATCTTTTCATGTATAGGCGCCCCCCCAACACATGTGTTTACGTTCCTATGTGCATATATGTGGAGGTGGGGGGGCCTCAACATTTTTGGGGGGATTTTGTGCTTGGGTGTAACTTTAGTTTTTTGCAAAGAAAACATTTTTTTTCTTAACTTTCGTTTTCATTACATAGGGCCAAAAATACCCAATGTGATGATTTTTAGGTGACGGGTTCTCTTTATTGAGATATGCAGGGCCTAAAAGACCCTGCATGTCTCATTTGGATTCTGCTTAATTCTTTGCAATGCAGATCACATTGTAGAACATGACTTCCTGGCTAAGCCAGATGGGGACACCTAGATGCTGACCTGGAAGTGTCAGAGACGTTGAGCAGATATGTGTCCGCTCTTCTGCTTCTCCCCAGCTGCTGGTCCACAGATGGGCAAGTGAAGCCCAGAAAGCACTGCAGGGGGTGCACATGGGGGGGGGGCACCAGTACTGGGTGTGTGTGAGCAATCGGGCAGTAAAGCTGCCACCTGAATGCTTTCACCTGACAGGCAAGAGTCTGCCAGTCAGTTTCACACACTATCTCGGTGGCTGTAGCCACTGGATTGTGTGTTAAACCCCCTGCTGTCAGGTCCATAAGACGTTCCTGGCAGAGATAGGGTTAAGGGGTTGCTTTACTAAGACTGGAGAGTACAAAATCAAGTGCAGCTTCAAATTTTTTCAGCTTTTTTTCAAAGCTTAAATGAGCAAGCTGAAGTTAGAAACTGGCTGCCATGCACAGCTGCACCAGATTTAGCACTCTCCAGTTTTAGTAAATCAACCCCTAAGTGTTTTGTTATACAAGTTATACATTTTACATGTAAATCATTTAGCAATGCATCATTCACAGGTTATAAGCAAATCTAAAAAAGTACACAAACCATAGATGTATTTTTATGTTCTCACACTTTTGTAATCTCATGTTTTTGTATTCATGCATTTTATTGAAATGAAAAAGAAAATACAAAAGAGGTTTAAATAGAAAACAAATGTTCTCCATGCAAGTATGAAATGTATATTTAGATAAAGCATTATGAATAATCTTTATCTAATTAGAGCACAAAAGCTAATACATACTGTAATTTGAAAAGAGTCATGTCATTTTGAACAAAAAAAAAAAAAAGTTTTTCTTTGTTTCTGTTAAAATTTTTTGTGAATAAGTACATTTTCTCCTTCACTGACAGGCACTGATGTGGCTACACTGATGGGCACTGATGAGGCAGTACAGATGGGCACTGATTAGGTGGCACTGATGATGAGGCACATATATGCATGGGCACTGATAGGTGGCACTGATATGCGGGACTGATGGGCACTGGGGGGAACTGATAGGTGGCACTGGTACATGGCACTGAGATATAGCACTGTTAGGGATGGCACTGGCAGGCATCACATATGGGCACAATGCCATCCCCTACAGTGCACTGTACACCCCTTACCTGGTGGTCTAGGGTGGGCTTCCTGGTGGTCCCTGAGTGGCCTCCAGATCATCTCCCTGGTGGAACCTGGGCGGCCTCCTGATGGTGGCTCTGAGTGGGCTTCCTGGTGGTCCTGGGCGGGCTCCCTGGTGGTCCAGTGTGGCAATCCTAGGGGGGCTGCACTGATAAATGTTCAGTGCAGGCCCCTTGGCTCTCTACTCACATCTGCAGACATGAGTAGAGGAAAAGCCGGTAAATGGCTCTTCCTGTTTACACTGTGACCAGCCGTGATTGGTCACGGGCTGATCACGTGGTAAAGAGCTTCAGATGGAAGCACTTTAACAAGATCGGTAATGCGGTGGGTCAGGGTGACCCACCGAACTACTGATCGCTGCAATGTGCGCAATGGCGGATTATCCTGAGGACATCAATAGATACCCAGTCAGGATAACGAAGCCACCGCTCGGCCCGTCATTTGTCTATAGGCCGTGGTTAAAGGTGATCTCCTGCTTTTAGTGATGTTTAAATCGTTTGGACCAACCTGGTGTAACAAACTATTTACATCACTAAGACATGCAGCTGCTCTTAGCACTGTATAAGCTGTATGTAGCCTCAGTTACATACAGTATAAAGTGCTGTGTTCTGGCGATGAGATGGGATCTTCCTGTCCCATCCCCAGAACAAAAGCTGCTCAACCATTCACATGAAGTTTTGCATTTTCTGAAGGAATACAACACTTCCTCTGATTGAGGAAGCTTTGCATTCATTCAGAAAATACAAAGCTGCCTGTCAGTGGTTGAGCAGTGCAGATGCATATCTTAGTGAACTGAATAGTTCATTTTGACCAGCTTACTCCAAATGAAATATTTTAATACAATAAAAGCTGGAGATCAGTTTTAAGCAGAAATATACAACATCTGAAATATTTATAACATTCATATTTAACTAATTGAATCAGCCTCTTTTCCTTTGTGAATCCTCTGGTGTTGAGCAAGAGTTGTCATTCGTGCAAAACACTTGTCACATTCCAAACATTTATATGGTTTTTCTCCTGTGTGAATCCTGTGGTGTCGAGTAAGATCCATCACTTTAGTAAAACACTTGTCACATTCTGAACATTTATACGGCTTCTCTCCTGTGTGAACTTTTTGGTGTTGAGTAAGATGAGCTTTTTGCACAAAGCATTTGTCACATTCTGAACATTTATACGGCTTCTCTCCTATATGAACTTGTAGGTGATGAGTAAGATAACATTTTTGCGCAAAGCATCTGTCACATTCTGAACATCTATATGGCTTCTCTCCTGTGTGAACTTTTTGGTGATGAGTAAGATAAACTTTTTGCATAAAGCATTTGTCACATTCAGGACATTTAAATGGCTTCTCTCCAGTGTGAATCTTCTTGTGTCTCATAAGATGAGAAATTTGTTTAAAGCATTGATCACATTCTGAGCACATAAATGGCCTTTTTCCAGTGTGAATCCTCTGGTGTCTCTTAAGTGTAGATTTTTCAGCAAAACATTTGACATCTAAATGGCTTCTCTCCTGTGTGACTCTTTTGATGAGAAATAAGTTCTGACTTCATAGAGAAATGCCTGTCACATTCTGTGCACTTAAATGTATTTTCTCCTTGGTGAATCTTCTTCTGGTGGTAAGCACGAGATGTCAAATGTGAGAAGCTCTCAGTACATTCTGAACATCTATATGGTTTCTCTCCGGTGTGAATTCTCTGGTGTCTAGTAAGACTTCCCTTTTCCGTGAAACACTGATCACATTCTGAGCATCCAAATGGCTTCTCTCCTGTATGACACCTCATGTGTATAGTAAAATGTTCCTTTCTTGAGAAATTCTTATCACATTTCAAACATTTAAACATGTTTTCCTTTTATGAATCTTCTTCCTGGCGGTGGTCACAGATGTGTGACAGGTGACTGGCGATGGTCGCTCATGGGTGACTGGTGGTGGTCACTGATGGGTGACTGGCAGTGGTCACTGATGGGTGACAGGTGTCTGGTGGTGGTCACTGATGGGTGACTGGTCATGGTCACTGATGGGTGATGGGTGACTGGTGGTGGTCACTGATGGGTGACAGGCCACGGGTGACTGGTGGTGGTCACTGATGGGTGACAGGCCATGGTCAGTGATGAGTGACAGGCCACGGTCAGTGTTGGGTGACAGGCCACGGTCACTGATGTGTGGCGGTTGACACACCACGTTAACTGACGGGTGACACGCCACGGTCACTGATGGGTGACACGCCACGGTCACTGACGGGTGACAGATGACACGCCAGGTCACTGACAGGTGACACGCCACAGTCACTGATGGGTGACGGGTGACACGGTCACTGGCTGGGGGAGAAGCCACGGTCACTGACGGGTGGCAGGTGACACGCCACGGTCACTGATGGGTGACACGCCACGGTCATGGGTGACAGGCCACGGTCAGTGATGGGTGACAGGCCACGGTCGCTGATGGGTGACGGGTGACAGGCCATGGTCACTGACGGGTGACAGGCCATGAACACTGAAAGGTGATGGGTGACAGGTTCACTTTATGATGACAGTCTGATGACAGGTACACAATATGATGACAGGTGCACTTTATGGGGGCATATGGGGTGACTGTTGGGGTGACAGGTGCATTGGGGGGCATGGTGAAGTGCCAGTGTGCTTTTACTTTGCAGATCAGTAACTCACGGATCCCAGCTCTTCTCTCCTCACACAGGAAACTGTGAGGAGAGAAGAGCTGGTAACAGTGAGTTACCGCTCTGTTTACATTGGATGTGATCGGCTGTGAAGTAGATCACAGCCGATCACAAGGTAACAGCTGCCGGCTGGTGGCTGATACCAATGTCGGTGACAGGCCATGTTCCCTGAAACACGCCGCCACCGATGCGCACGTGCAGCGTGCTCCCAATCGCGCGCATGCGCCGTGTGAATGGGGGAAGTGCCGTTTGTCACGGCCGATCACATGGTAAACAGCCATGGCTAATGGCTGTTCACCCCCGTCGGTGACGCGGCGTGTCCTAGGGACACGCCAACACCGACAGAGCCGGGATGCGCATGCCCGATCGCGCGCATTCCCGGCTTAAAGAACAAGAGGCTTACCGCTCCGCCGTCATATGACGGTGGGCGGTAGGCAAGCGGTTAATGTACACACAGCACCCCATATTGACAGAAAAACACAGAATTGTTGACATTTTTGCAAATTTATTAAAAAAGAAAAACTGAAATACCACATGGTCCTAAGTATTCAGACCCTTTGCTGTGACACTCATATATTTAACTCAGGTGCTGTCCATTTCTTCTGATCATCCTTGAGATGGTTCTAAACCTTCATTTGAGTCCAGCTGTGTTTGATTATACTGATTGGACTTGATTAGGAAAGCCACACGCTTGTCTATAAAAGACCTTACAGCTCACAGTGCATGTCAGAGCAAATGAGAATCATGAGGTCAAAGGAACTGCCTGAAGAGCTCAGAGACAGAATTGTGGCAAGGCACAGATCTGGCCAAGGTTACAAAAACATTTCTGCTGCACTTAATGTTCCTTAAGAGTAAACGAGACTGTACGTGACACTCGACATTCCAGAAAATATCTGTTCGCACACCGAAAGGATTAGTTCAGGTTAGTCATATTAGTTTGTGTCGACCTGAGTTTACTTCCAAATCTTGGTAGAGTTCCTACTAGTCTTCTTTACCTGTCGTGGACTCAATTTATATACTCACAGTGTCGTTTCCCAGACTTATGAATCCTGGTACACCATAAAGTCAAAAAGAAAAAATTAT
>BLSH010269328.1:176867-192212 GCA_018402905.1 Glandirana rugosa
GTCTGTGGGCAGTGGGTAGTCACTGGTGGCGGTCTGTGGGCAGTGGGTAGTCACTGGTGGCGGGTGTCTGGCGGTGGTCACTGATGGGTGACGGGTGTCTGGCGGTCACTGATGGGTGACGGGTGTCTGGTGGTCACTGATGGGTGACGGGTGAAGGTCACTGATGGGTGACGGGTGAAGGTCACTGATGGGTGACGGGTGAGTGGCGGTGGTCCCTGATGGGTGACGGCTGTCTGGTGGTGGTCACTGATGGGTGACGGGTGACTGGTGGTGGTCACTGATGGGTGACTGGTGGTGGTCACTGATGGGTGACTGGTGGTGGTCACTGATGGGTGACTGGTGGTGGTCACTGATGGGTGCCGGATGTCTGGTGGTGGTCACTGACGGGTGTCTGGTGGTGGTCACTGATGGGTGATGGGTGAGTGGCGGTGGTCCCTGATGGGTGACGGCTGTCTGGTGGTGGTCACTGATGGGTGACTGGTGGTGGTCACTGATGGGTGACGGGTGACTGGTGGTGGTCACTGATGGGTGACTGATGTCTGGTGGTGGTCACTGATGGGTGATGGGTGTCTGGTGGTCACTGATGGGTGACGGGTGAAGGTTACTGATGGGTGACTGGCGGTGGTCACTGATGGGTGCCGGGTGTCTGTTGGTGGACACTGATGGGTGCCGCTTGTCTGGCGGTGGTCGCTGATGAGTGACGGGTGCCTGGCGGTGGTCGCTGATGGGGGACTGGTGTCTGGCGGTGATCACTAATGTGTGATGGGTGACTGGCGGTGGTCACAGATGCGTGACGGGTGACAGGTGACTGACGGTGGTCACTGATGAGTGATGGGCGGTGGTTACTTATGGGTGACGGGTGACTGGCAGTGGTCACTGATGGGTGACGGGTGACTGGCGGTCGTCACGGATGGGTGACGAGGGACTGGCGGTGGTCACTGATGGGTGACGGGTGACTGGCGGTGGTCACTGATGGGTGACAGGCCACGGGTGACTGGCGGTGGTTACTGATGGGTGACGGCCATGGTCAGTGATGAGTGACAGGCTACATCAGTGTTGGGTGACAGGCCACTGATGTGCCGGTTGACACACCACAGTAACTGATGGGTGGCACGCCACGGTCACTGATGGGTGTTGGGCGACAAGCCATGGTCGCTGATGGGTGACACGCCACGGTCAGTGATGGGTGACGGGTGACACGCCACGGTCAGTGACGGGTGACACGCCACGGTCAGTGACGGGTGACACGCCACGGTCAGTGACGGGTGACACGCCACGGTCAGTGACGGGTGACACGTACACTTTATGATGACAGGTGCACTTTATGGGGGCATATGGGGTGACTGTTGGGGTGACAGGTGCATTGGGGGGGATGTGTCAGTGTGATTTTACTGTACAGATCAGTAACTCACTGATCCCAGCTCTTCTCTCCTCACACTGGACACTGTGTGAGGAGAGAAGAGCTGGTAACAGTGAGTTATCGCTCTGTTTACATTGCATGTGATCGGCTGTGTAGATCACAGCCGATCACAAGGTAACAGCCGCCGACTGGCGGCTGATACCTGTGTCGGTGACAGGCAGTGTTCCCTAGGAACACGCCGCCACCGACACGCACGCGCAGCACGCTCCCGATCGCGCGCATGCGCAGTGCGAATCGGGGAAGTGCCATTTGTGATCGGACGTGACGATCGCGCGCAATCCCGGCTTAAAGGGAGGACGTCATATGACGTCCACCCGGAACGAGAGCCGATCCGCTCCGCCGTCATTTGACGGCGGGCGGACGGCAAGTGGTTAATATCAATTTGGGAACAACATTATGGAATTCTAAACCAGAATTGATTGTTTTCCAAGCAAAGTACAAATGTATATACACTATATTGTCAAAAGTATTGGGACACCTTTACACGCACATGAACTTTAATGGTGTCTGTAGGGTTTAATATTGAGTTGGCCCACCCTTTGCAGCTATAACAGCTTCAACTCTTCTGGGAAAGCTGTCCACAAGGTTTAGGACTGTGTTTATGGGAATCTTTGACAATTCTTCCATAAGCGCATTTGTGAGGTCAGGCACTGGTGTTGGATGAGAAGGCCTGGCTCACATTTTCCACTGTAATTCATACTAAAAGTGTTCTATTTGGCTGAGGTCAGGACTCTGTGCAGGCCAGTCAAGTTTCTCTACCCCAAACTCACTCATCTATGTCTTTATGGACTTTGCTTTGTGCACTGGTACATATTATTTGGTGTAGGGGGGTTATAGTGTGGGGTTATTTCTCAGGGGTGGGGTTTGGCACCTTCATTCCAGTGAAGGGAACTCTTAAGTCGTCAGCAAACCAAAACATTTTTGACAATTTTATGCTCCTAACTTTGTGGGAACAGTTTGGGGATGACTCCTTCCTAATCCAACATGACTGCACACCAGTGTACAAATGCGCTTCTGGAAGAATTGTCAAACATTCCAATAGACACACTCCTAAACCTTGTGGACAACCTTCCCAGAAGTGGAAAGAATAAACCGCGCTAAGGTCACAGCATAAAGCAGCAGCTAAAACTCAACAATACCAAAATATACCAAAAAAAAAAAGCTGTGCTAAAAGGTGAGTGCAAATATGATATAACTCTAGTTAATAAGCAATTGAGTCCATCTAGGTTGCAATGACACAATAGCATCCGGTTTGAACTTCTAACAGGTCACCCAGTGTATTCAAACTTCACATGTGTCCACCACCAAGATATCAGGAGGCTTACCGGACCCAAGTGGGTAATGCACATGAAACAGAACTCTCCGGGCCACCGCTTCTTAGGGGTAGTAACACCGGGCTCCTCCAGAGTCTTATGTCCCCTTATGGATCCTCCCCTTAGAGCATGGGTGCTTGATCACCTTCCTGGATATAAAGTGTCCACAGTGAACTCCTGGTTCCAACAGATGGATATGACCGTGGACACCGAAAAAGGGACAAAGGAAGCTCCAATAGTGAAGTACTGATAACACCCGTTTAATAGTAAATAAAAGAATCCTCACAAAGATACAGCAATTAGCAGCGTAAAAGCCAAGTAAGCCGGCTGGCTCCCATACTCCAGGATAGTAAAAACACCTCTGGTGACGTCAGAGCGTCCTCCCGACGTACGACGTACGGAGAGTTCTGTTTCATGTGCATTACCCACTTGGGTCCGGTAAGCCTCCTGATATCTTGGTGGTGGACACATGTGAAGTTTGAATACACTGGGTGACCTGTTAGAAGTTCTAACCGGATGCTATTGTGTCATTGCAACCTTGATGGACTCAATTGCTTATTAACTAGAGTTATATCATATTTGCACTCACCTTTTAGCGCAGCTTTTTTTTCGGTATAACCTTCCTAGAAGTGTTGACGTTCTTGTAGCTGTGAGCCAACTCAATATTGAACTCTACGGACTAAGACTGGGGTGCCATTAAGGATCATGTGTGTGTAAAGGTAGGTGTCCCAATACTTTTGACAATATAGTGTGTATATATTATATTAGTGTGTATATATTACCGTTTAGGACAGCACACATTCTTCATCAAGCTGCCTGTATACTACTATCTTTTAGTATACATGCAGCTTGACGAAGGACATTTGCTGTCTGAAACTGTGCAGTTGCTTGTAACTTTTATATGCATGAAGATTGAAGTAAAGGAATTCAACTTTATGTATATCTGGTGGAAAAAGGAGTACCACATCAGATGTGATCCTGTTTAAGGAAATCAACTATACGAAATTAACTATACTATGTCCCATCTTGGTATTGGAAATGTATGCACAAGTTATCATCATGAGGAGCTACAATTTCTGGTGACCAACCCTTCATCAAGTTCACAAGCAAATTAAAGTAAAGCTGGACATACACTAGTAGTATTTCAAAATGAAAATTTGTACAAAATTCATACAAAAATTGTCAGAATATTCAATTGTTATTCAAAAATAGTTCAATATTTTGGTTGCTTTTAACAATTAATTTTGGAATGAATGGACTTTATCCACTTGCCCTCTGGAAGATTTACTCCCTTCATGACCAGGCCATATTTTGCAATATTGCACTGCGTGACTTTTACTAAACAACTGCATGGTCATGCGACGCTGTATCCAAAAAAAATTGATGTCCTTTTTCCCCATAAATAAAGCTTTCTTTTGGTGGTATTTGATCACCTCTGCAGTTTTTATTTTTTTGCACTATAAAAAAACAAGACAATATTTTAAAAAACACATCCAATAAAAAAATGAAAAAAAATAGGATTTTATCAAGAACTTACCGTAAAATCCTTTTCTCTGAGTTCATTGACAGACGCAGCCTCTAATCATGACATATGGGGTTTATGCGCAACTTACCAGGAGTAAACTAGGCAGAACGAAAGTTCAGACAAAGCAAAGCTGGCCCCTCCCAGGGGGCCGTCCTTACTCAGCATAAACCCCTCAGCCCTGCAGAGCACATCAGTTCGTAACAAGCCGTACAAACATCACAAAGAGGGGTGGGGGTGCTGTGTCTGTCTCTGAGCTCGGAGAAAATTATTTTACGGTAAGTTCTTAATAAAATCCTATTTTCTCTTACGTTCATTGACAGACGCAGCCTCTAATCATGACATATGGGGACGTCCCAAAGCAGGGTCATATAAAGAGGGGTGGGCAAACAATAACAACTGTACCCAACAGAATTCCTCGGGAGGCACCAGGTGCGCCTACACCGCCGCCTGTAAAAGTTTGCAGCCAAACGCAGCATCCACGGATGCTGACACATCAACTTTGTAAAACTTAACAAAAGTGTGCGCCGAGGCCCAAGTAGCCACCTTGCACACCTGAGACACCGATGCTTGGTGTCTGAAGGCCCAGGAAGTACTAATTGCCCTGGTGGAATAAGCCGTGACCAGAAAGGGGGACTCTTGGCCCTGAACAGCATACACACGGGTCACAGTCTGTCTGATCCGACGGGAGACAGTCGCCGACGAGGCCGCCAAACCCTTGTGCGGGCCTTCTGTCAGTACCAACAACGCATCTGACCTCCGAAAAGGAGCCGTCGCTGACAATACACCCACAGAGCCCTCACTACATCCAGTGAGAGCAAAGCAATCTCCCTATGGTGTGATGGGTGCGGACACAATGAAGGAAGAACAATGTCCTCATTAATGTGAAAAGAGGAAACCACCTTCGGTAGAAACGAAGGGGAAGGTCGCAGCACCGCCTTATCCCCAAGTTGGACCAAATAGGGAGACCTACACGACAAAGCTGCCAATTCAGACACCCGCCTGGCGGATGTAATGGCCACCAAAAAGGCAACCTTTTGTGACAGCAGTTGTAAGGGAATATCCCTGATCTTCTCATAAGGCGGCTTCTGCAGTACCGAAAGTACCAAATTCTGATCCCTCAGTGCCAAAGGTGACCGTACCTGAGGAGTCACATGACGTACACCCTGTACAAATGTACGATCAACAAATGCGTCTAATGGACGCTGAAACAGAATCGCCAGAGCAGAAATCTGGCCCTTTAGTGTACTCAGTGCCAATTTGCGATCCAGGCCCTGCTGGAGAAAAGCAAGCACCCGAGTCACTGAAAAAGAACGGGGGTTCCAACACCCCACCTCGCGCCAGGCAATATTAGCCTTCCAGGTGCGATGATAAATCTTGCGCGAAGTGCACTTGCGCGCCTTTAGCATGGTGGGGATCACTGAATCAGAGACACCCCAATCCCCCAGTACCTGGGACTCAAGAGCCAGGCCATCAAGGCCAGCGAGTGTAAAGCAGGGTGCAGGATGGGTCCTTCGCGAAGCGGGAGCCGCCAGGGAACATCTGATACCATCCTCACCACGTCAGCGTACCAAGGACGCCGAGGCCAATCCTGAGCCACCAAGATTGTTGGGATTCCCTCTACTGCTATCCTGCATAACAGCCGTGGTAGAAGTTTTATAGGAGGAAAGGCATACAGAAGCCGGTACCGAGACCACCAGAGCGACCGTGGCAACCACCAACGGATTCCTAGTCCTGCACACGAAGGTCTGTACCTTGTGATCGCATCTGGACGCCAGGAGATCCACATCTGGCGTGCCCCACCTTTTGTATAACTGGCGGAACACCTCCGGATGCAGGGACCACTCTTCCTGATCCTGCTCTGGCGACTGAGAAAATCCGCCTACCAATTTTCTACGCCCGGAATGTAGATGGCGGAGATTGCTGGCACGTGCATCTCTGCCCACCTCAGAATGTGGGCTGCCTCTGCCGCAGCTGCCGAGCTTCTCGTTCCGCCTTGATGGTTCACACACGCCACCGCCGTGGCCTTGTCCAACTGAACCCGAACCGGGAGGCCACGCACCTTGCCGATCAGTGGGAGAGGCAGAGCCTGATTGCCCTCAGCTCCAACACATTGATCGGAAGGTGAGATTCCTGCGCCGACCAATGGCCCTGAGCAGACAACTGCCCCAGTACTCCCCCTCCCCCCCAGCCCGATGGGCTGGCATCCGTCATGACTATCGACCACTCCAGGGGAAGGAACGAATTTTCTACGGTCGATGCCGGGGCCCGAAGCCACCAGGTCAACGACCCCTTGGGCTGATGATCCAATCTGATCAGCCGATCCAGAGACAAGGGAGACTTGTCCCACTGCAGCAGAAAACGCCTACTGCAGGAGTCGGGTGTGACTCTGGGCATATGGTATTGCCTCGAAGGCCGAAACCATGAGCCCCAACACCCGCATACAGGACCGTAAGGAGGACCACTGACGTGACAGCAGAGTATGCACCGTTGCTTGCAGTGTCAACAACTTGGCCGGAGGTAGAAGCACCTATGCCTGCTCCGTGTCCAAGACCAGGCCCAGATATTCCAGGCGACAGGACGGAGTCAGTGTCGACTTCTGTAGGTTGAGCAGCCAACCGAAGTCTCTCCGTGAGGCCAGGGTGATAGCGACATTGTCTTCCAGAGCCGGAGCGGACTCCGCTGGCAAGAGCAGATCGGCCAATTATGCTACCACAGCAACACCTCTCTACCTCAGCAGAGCCAGCACTGGAGCCAGTATCTTGGTGAAGACCCGCGGAGCCAGCCAGACCGAAGGGAAGTGCCACAAATTTATAATGGGGATCCCCCACAGCAAAAGGACACAAATGGGAACATGAAGATAAGCGTCCCTGATGTCCAGGAACGCCAGAAAATCCCCTTAGTGTAGGGCAGCCACGGCCGAACGGACTGATTCCATCCTGAATTCCCGCGTCTTCACAAGTGATTGAGCGCTTGCAGGTCCAGAACCGACCTGACCCCACCCTTCTTTGGCACCACAAAGAGGCCTGAGTAGCAATTACCCCCTGTTCGGACAACATCTGAACAGCCTCTAGCAGAGCTTGCCGACGCCCCGGAGGCAGTCTTAAATTTGAGGGAAAGAACCAGTCTGTGGGTAGAGTAGTGAACTCTTTCTTGTACGCGGAGGGCACCACCTCCCACACCCACCGGTCGGAGATGCGAGCGGTCCACCGGTCCGCGAACCCCAGAAACCGGCCCCCCAGCTGACTCTCGGCCCATCATGCGGTGGAGGACCTTTCCTCCATCTGTTCGGACTTGCGCTGCCAGGGCCGCTTACCGGTCCCAGAGGCAGCCTTGCCGGGCCGAGAGCCCTTGCCTGCGGAACTGGGCGCACGAAAACAAACCGCTTCTGTCTAGAGGACGAAGGCCCCTGTTTACGGCGATGTTCACACCGCTTGGATTCCGGGAGGAAAGTACTCCCCCCCCCCCCCCGTGAAATCTTTAAAGATTTCATCCAACTGGGCCCCAAAAAGCCGACCCCTTGAAAAGGTAGGTCTGTGAGGTCCTTAGACGCTTGGCTGCCGACCAGCACCGTAATCACAGCAGCCATCTAATAATGACCGCAAAAACAGACATTTTGACAGCATAGGGACTAAATCCAGTGCTGCGTCGCAGAGGTAACGAAGACCCTGCACCAGGTGATCTGCTCACTGCACTGACTCAGGTGAATCCAGCAGCTCAGATCATTGCGCATTTCCATTGCACACTCCGTGAGCGACTGCGCCACCATGACCGACGCCAAGTCCGGTCTCATGGCCGCCCCTGCCACCACGAAAAGAGCCTTGGAAGCTGCTCCCGTCCACCCATCGGCCGGATCTGTAAAAGAGGGCGACCCCTCCATGGGGATGGTGGTCTCCTTAAACAGGCGGGCCACCGGCGGATCCATCTCGGGGAACCTCCATTTCTGCAACAGGCTGTCCTCAAAAGGATAGCACACAGCAAAACGTTTTCGGAGAGGTAAAGGAATTTTTGTGGACGCTGCCACTCCTTATAGACAAACCGGTCAAAGTATTCAATAGAGGGAATACTTTTTGGAGCATAGGATGGCTTCTGGGACCCGAAGGTGTAAACAGTCGCTTGCGACTCCCCAGCCTGGTCCAGTCGCAGAGAATTGTGAACAGCAGCAACCAGAGAGACCACCAGCACCTTTTTGCGCGCCACCGAGGCCCCCTGGACCTCCTCCCCATCCGAGGGCACAAGCTCCTCATCTGAGAGCTCCACGGGGGTCCCCGTGACCACCGAGCCCTCCCGACTCCGAATCCTCCCCTGATGGTGGAGGTGGGGGTGGACGCTTTGTGGGGTCCCCCTCTCGATTCCCCCCGGCCAAAAAAAAGTCTTCTAATATTGAAGAGAATTGATCCCAGGGAACCAGGGATCCCAGCGCAGCTTGCGCTACCGCTGACCCCTCCTGAGAAAATGCTGCGGATTCAGCCGCCAGAGCACCACTCCCAGGACGCTTAAAAGGCTTACCAACCATAACGCCCCCACTGCGCACCCCCACACCATGCCCCACAGCTGCTCAGAGACTGTCAAGGACCCAGCACCACCGCGCCCACACCCAGGGAGGAAAACCAGCTATACTTGCTGTTTGCCGAACTTGTCTGCCTGCGTCCTGATAAAAAGGCCACCGCTGTTGCTGCTGTCTCAGGCGCTGGTGCGGAAGAGGAGCATTTGGCGCCAACACGCACATTGTTTGTGCAGGGAGACCAAAAATGGCCGCCGAGCGGCCACAAGAGGCCAAAACCGTCCCCAAAAGGCCGCGGCTATGGTTAAATGGCCCCGGCCGAGACTACAACAAAATGGCAGCTGTAGCCGCGAAAATGGTGGCGATCGCCGCATGTGAGCAGCCATACCTCTCTGGGGCCTTTGAGCAGCAGGGGCGACTTAGGAACAGTAAAGCAGACGGACGGCCGAGCGGGGGAGGGGGGAAAGGAAGGGGGGGTGAAAACAGAAAGGTGGACACCTGTACCCCCCCCACCGGAACTGGCCCCGCTAACCGTGCCCCCTCCGCACCCATGGCTGGGGGGAGGGGGGTGTCACTCACCACTCCAGACGGGCGTAGCGGGTAGCCACCCGGGCAGACCTTCCTCCTCAGGATGGGAGAGATGCTGCTGGCCATGCGACCCTGGATGCGAGCTTCCGCCCGATCGCTCGGTCGCAGGTGGGACATTTAACCACCGGCCCCCGCACGGAACGGGTTCAATGCGGCGGACTCCGCCGAAGCTAAGGGTGGCTCGCATCCGTCGGCCGCGCTGGGGGTATGTCAGGATAGTATATCTGCATGTGCCCCAGCCGGCTACTTGATTGCAGTCTTCATCAGAAGGCTTGAGTAAAAAGAAAAGAAAAAAATTTGGGAACCGCAGATCCCAGCAGGGAGCCAGGTCTACTCCTTGCACTAGGCAGAAGAAAAACTGATGTGCTCTGCAGGGCTGAGGGGTTGTATGCTGAGTAAGGACGGCCCCCTGGGAGGGGCCAGCTTTGCTTTGTCTGAACTTCCGTTCTGCCTCGTTTACTCCTGGTAAGTTGTGCATAAAACCCATATGTCATGATTAGAGGCTGCGTCTGTCAATGAACGTAAGAGAAAATAAAAATTCTTCATAAATGTATGCTAATATGTATTGGTGTATGGTGTAATATCAATCAATACAACAGCGCCAACCCAGATATCTAATAAATAGTTCACATAATGAAAAGTGACACAGTGCTCCAAAGTGCTCTTCCGTGCTCCAATGCAATACTCAGCACAGTAAAGTGACTGGTGACCCTCTTGTGCCCTCACTCACCAGACGGAGTGGACCCACTGTTTTTCAGTCAGCGGGTCAGACAAGCTGTACTCTGGTGGGGGCAACGATCCCGATCCAAATCAAACTCTGATGCTGGGATTATCCGCACATACAGACACCAATATTCAATGGATCCCAAGGCACTCAGAAAATAAAGGAGATTCCATAGTGCACACTGCATAAATAGTAGCTTTATTGCACAAAAAGAATCCTACTTACAAGTGATCAGACGTCAATACAATAAAAAAATTTCCGCCAACGGTGGTTACTGAGTGGAACGCACGCCATTGCAGTCTCCTGTTGGAGTTTTTTATTGTATTGACGCCTGAAAACTTCTGATCTCTTGTAAGTAGGATTCTTTTTGTGCAATAAAGCTACTATTTATGCAGTGTGCACTATGGAATTTCCTTTATTTTCTGAGTGCCTTGGGATCCATTGAATGAACGTCCTGGACTTTGAGGGGTGATATCTGAACGGTGCCAGCAGCTACAGGCACCGTTCAGATATCATTCTTTCAGGTTGGCGATTCCCTACACCATAAGAAGGATCATAGCGGCAGTTCAGCCGCTTGATTGTTCTTATAGGCAGGGGAAGGGGATGTCCCCCCCTCCCGCTGCCATTTGGTGCTTCTCCCGGGCCGCCCGTACGATCGGCGGCAGGGAGAAGAGATCCGTCGCCGCCAGATGTTTGTCAGGAAGATGACTGATGACCATCTGGTCACCAGTCATCTCTATGACCCTTGGAGGCCAGGCGTGACGTTATGATGTCACGTCCGGGCCGGCTTTAGTAAACAAAGCCGTGATCGCGGCTGTAAAGGCCGGGATCGGAATTTTTTTTTCCTGATCTCGGTCTTTCCAGCCTGCAGCAGAGATGTGAGGTCTTATTGACCCCATATCTCTCCATAAAGAGGACCTGTCATGCACCATTCCTATTACAAGGGGTGTTTACATTCCTTGCAATAGGAATAAAAGTGATAAAAAAAAATTAAAGAGACAGCGTAAAAATAAAAAATAAAAGTAAAATAAATAATAATAAAAAAATTAAAGTGCCCCCGTCCCCGCGTGCTCGCGCACAGAAGCGAACGCATATGTAAGCCCCGCCCACATATGTAAATGGTGTTCAAACCACACATGTGAGGTATCGCCACGTGCATTCGAGCGAGAGCAATAATTCTAGCACTAGACATCCTCTGTAACGCTAAAAAAATTAAATCTGTAAAAAAAATTTAAAGCGTCGTCTATGGAGATTTTTAAGTACCAAAGTTTGGTGCAATTCTACAAGTGTTCGCAATTTTAAAGCGTGACATGTTGGGCATCAATTTACTCGGCGTAACATCCTCTTTTACAACATACAAAAAAATTGGGCTAACTTTACTGTTTTGTATTTTTTTAATTCACTAAAAACTGTTTCTTTTCCAAAAAATTCCTGCGCAAATATCGTATCATATAAAAAGTTGCAATGATCGCCATTTTATTCTCTAGCCACTTACCAACCAAGCCTGTTTTTTGGGTTCGGTGGTTACGAGTTAAAAACAGTTTTTTTGCTGTAAAATTACTTAGAACCCCCAAACATTATATATTGTTTTTTTTTCTAACACCCTAGAGAATAAAATGGCGGTCATTGCAAAATTTTATGTCACACCGTATTTGCGCAGCGGTCTTCCAAGCGTGCTTTTTTTTTTTAAATAAATCCTTTTTTTTTAGTTAAAAAATAAGAAAACAGTAAAGTTAGGCCAATTTTTTTCCATATTGTGAAAGATAATGTTACTCCGAGTAAATTGATACCCAACATGTCATGCTTCAAAATTGCGTCCGCTCGCGGAATGGCGACAAACTTTGCACCTTAAAAATCTCCATTGGCGACGTTACAGAGGAGGTCTAGTGCTAGAATTGTTGCTCTCGCTGTAACGATCGCGGTGATACCTCACATGTGTGGTTTGAACACAGTTTTCATATGTGGGCGGGACTTATGTAGGAGTTCGCTTCTCCCCGCGAGCTCGCGGGGACGGGGCGCTTCAAATTTTTTTTTTAATTATTTATTTTGCTTTTTACTTTTTATTTTTACATTGTTCTTTTTTTTTAAAAAAATTATCACTTTTATTCCTATTACAAGAAATGTAAACATTCCTTGTAATAGAAAAAAGCATGACAGGTCCTCTTAAATATGAGATCCGGGGTCAAAAAGTCCTCACATCTCAGATTTACACTAAAATGAAAAAAAAAAAAAAAAAAAAAAAAAAAATTGAAAAAAAAATGCACGCCCTTGGTCGTCAAGTGGCTAGAGTCTCTGCTAAAAAAAAATATCTAATGTTTGGGGGTTCTGAGTAATTTTCTAGCAAAAACATGATGATTTTTACATGTAGGAGAGGAGTGCCAGAAATGGCCCGGATATGAAGGGGTTAAAACTAAATTTTTTAATTTTTTTTGCCAAAATGAACACTGAAGGCCACACAATGATCAACATTCAGTCTCTGCTGCACCGGCTGGATTGTGATCAGTGGACGCTCAGCTTAAAGTGATATTAAATCCAAATCCAAAAATGGAATATTTTGCAGTTAAACAATCGTTAGATGTGGAGGCTGCATTAGTTTTCTTTTCAGGCTTTTCAGGCTCTGTTCTCATCTGGTGATCTGGCCAGTAACACCCCTCCTGTATTGGAGCGCCCCCACTCTGGATGAAGGAGCACAGGGGGCAGTATTGTCAGTCTAGGGGGAGGGGAGTGTTAGATGGACTAGCAGAATTAAATACACTAACAAACTGATGTCAAACTCCAGCTAATATTTTATAATCAATTACAGCAAACTGTTTTTTTTTCTTTTGAATAAAATAACATAAGGGTTTGCCTCATCCCTGTAACTGCAAGAGAGCTTGATCTTTTGAAAAACAATAGACTTACTGGCTGGATCACCAAATGAAAATAGAAGAAAGCTATTCTAAAAAAGAAAGCTAATGCAGTCATCACATCTAAGAATTGGTAAGCTGCAATACATGAAATCTTCGCTTTTGTGTTTAACCACTTGCCGACCGCAGTGTGACGGCGACAGAGTGGCTCGTTATCGCAAACCGCTGTCGTATGATGGTGGCTGCAATAACTAGTGCTGTGAGGCACGCTTGCTGTGTCCGGGGGGGGGGGGGCAGGGAGTGGGTAGGGTGGACTCGATTGCTGCCGGCTACCCGTGATGCCCCCCGCAGTGAGAGAACGGAGGTCCATGTATGTAAACACGGATCTCCGTTCTGTTAGAGGGGGAAGGGCTGTGATCACAGCCTTCCTGTATATGGAAGCTGTGATCACTTCCCTTCCCCAGCTAGGGCAGTCCCCCTACAGTTAGAACACGCCCAGGGAACATAGTTAACCCTTAGAGCGCCCCCTGCAGGTTAACCCCTTCACTGCCAATGGCATTTACACAGTAATCAGTGCATTTTTATAGCACTGATCGCTGTATAAATGCCAATGGTCCCAAAAAAGTGTCAAAATGTCTGACATGTCCGCTGCAATATCGCAGTACCGCTAAAAATTGCAGATTCCCACCATTACTAGTAAAAAATAAAAAAATAAAAAGCCCAGAAATGAATTCTTGCCATCCGTAAACGCGGCAACTTTGGCGCAAACCAAACGCTGATTGCTATTTTTTTTTTTACCAAAAATATGAGGAAGAATAAAAATCGGCCAAAACCAATGAAAAAAAAAAATTTTATATTTTTTTTTGGATTTGGATTTTAGCAAAAAGTTTGTTTATAGCGGTGATCAGAAATGACGCAGCGGTGATGAAATACCACCAAAAGAAAGCTCTGTTTGTGGGGGAAAAAGGACACAAATTTAGTTTGGGTACACCGTCGCACGACCGCACAATTGTCAGTTAAAGCGACGCAGCGCCGAATCGCAAAAAGTGCTCTGGTCCTACAGTGGGAAATCCTTCCGGGGGTGAAGGGGTTAATACTGCTCTGGGATGAAATGTTTGGGATGATCCATCATCAAAATAAAGGTAAAGGACAGACAGGGGGGTAAATATAGGAGACCTCTGAGAAGCGAGTCCCCCTCAAGCAGCCCAAAGCAGTGTTTAGCCTACCTGACAGCTCAGCTCAGCAGGGGAGACATCAAGGAAGCAACCGGAGAGGTCAGGGAAGAGGAAAAACAAAGATAAACCCGGTAATCTGAGGAGATTGAGCGCAGCCCGGCTGGGTCTCCAAGGAAGGAAGCAGCATGGTGCCGGCCCCTCCCCCTCACAGCACAGCATGGGAATGCAGGGAGGGGGAAGCACATTACAGCGTGCAGCCTCACAGCTCTGACCGACACAATGCACCGAGCCAAAGAAGATCTGATGCTGAAAGTTATGGAAGTGACCCTCATCCTAACCTAAGTACTGCGCCCACCGACAATCCTTATAATGAAAAGCTTAACCTGTTCCTTACCGAGTCACTGTGAAATGACGTCGGCAGCAACCTCTCATCGATCCGGACCGATCATCTGCCGGGGGTCATGTCCCCCCCATCGGGGTAAAGAGCCAATAGAATTGGCTCTTTACCACGTGACAGCCGGTCATGTGATGTAAACAAACCACGGTAATGAGCTGTTACCACAGTTCTCCCTGTCACACACCGATCGTTTGTGAGAGGGAGATTGCAGTAACAGCTTGTTACCGCCTACTGTACACCAAGCACACTGATCACCCCCCCAATAAAGAGGACCTGTCACCACCCCATCAAAGTACCTGTCACAGCCAATCAGAGTACCTGTCACCTGTCCATCATAGTACCCGAGTACCTGTCACCTGCCCATCAGAGTACCCGAGTACCTGTCACCTGCCCATCAAAGTACCTGTCACCTGCCCATCAAAGTACCTGTCACCTGCCCATCAAAGTTCCCAAATACCTGTCACCTGTCCATCAAAATACCCGAGTACCTGTCACCTGTCCATCAAAATACCCGAGTACCTGTCACCTGTCCATCAAAATACCCGAGTACCTGTCACCTGTCCATCAAAGTACCTGTCACCTGTCCATCAGAGTACCTGTCACCTGTCCATCAAAATACCCTAGTACCTGTCACCTGTCCATCAAAATACCCGAGTACCTGTCACCTGTCCATCAAAATACCCGAGTACCTATCACCTGTCCATCAAAGTACCTGTCACATGTCCGTCAAAGTACCTGTCACCTGTCCATCAAAGTACCCGAGTACCTGTCACCTGTCCATCAAAATACCTGAGTACCTGTCACCTGTCCATCAAAGTACCTGTCACCTGTCCATCAAAATACCCGAGTACCTGTC
>BLSH010269328.1:192222-204780 GCA_018402905.1 Glandirana rugosa
CCCATAAAACTACCTGTCCACTGTCCATGAGCCCATAAAACTACCTGACCTGTCCATCAAAATACCCGAGTACCTGTCACCTGTCCATCAAAATACCCAAGTACCTGTCACCTGTCCATCAAAGTACCCAAGTACCTATCACCTGCCCATCAAAGTACCCAAGTACCTGTCACCTGCCCATCAAAGTACCCGAGTACCTGTCACCTGTCCATCAAAATACCCGAGTACCTGTCCATCAAAGTACCTGTCACCTGTCCATCAGAGTACCTGTCACCTGTCCATCAAAGTACCCTAGTACCTGTCACCTGTCCATCAAAATACCCGAGTACCTGTCACCTGTCCATCAAAATACCCGAGTACCTATCACCTGTCCATCAAAGTACCTGTCACATGTCCGTCAAAGTACCTGTCACCTGTCCATCAGTGTTGCCAACCTCCCACACCATTTTTTACTGGCAAAACATGGAAAATTTACTGGCGGAGCTCATTTTTTACTGGCAACCTGAAAAATAACTGAACTAAAGGCAACTGATATTCAAACACAACATGGAAACACTGACAATACCCATATCAAATAATTTGCTTGATTTACACTTAAAAAATCAGCACAGCATGACAAATTATCTGACCCTGATATTCATAGACAGTTGTAAAAATCACAGATTTTTACAAACTGTCAGTAAATTTACTGGCGGTTGGCAACCCTGCTGTCCATCAAAGTACCCAAGTACCTGTCACCTGCCCATCAGAGTACCTGTCACCTGCCCATCAAAGTACCCGAGTACCTGACACCTGTCCATCAAAGTACCCAAGTACCTGTCACCTGCCCATCAGACTACCTGTCACCTGCCCATCAAAGTACCCGAGTACCTGTCACCTGTCCATCAAAGTACCCAAGTACCTGTCACCCGCCCATCAGAGTACCTGTCACCTGCCCATCAAAGTACCCGAGTACCTGTCACCTGTCCATCAAAGTAACCAAGTACCTGTCACCTGCCCATCAAAGTACCCAAGTACCTGTCACCTGCCCATCAAAGTACCCAAGTACCTGTCACCTGTCCATCAAAATACCTGAGTACCTGTAACCTGTCCATCAAAATACCCGAGTACCTGTCACCTGTCCATCAAAATACCCGAGTACCTGTCACCTGTCCATCAAAGTACCCAAGTACCTGTCACCTGCCCATCAAAGTACCCAAGTACCTGTCACCTGTCCATCAAAATACCCGAGTACCTGTCACCTGTCCATCAAAATACCTGTCACCTGTCCGTCAAAGTACCTGTCACCTGTCCATCAGAGTACCTGTCACCTGTCCATCAGTGTTGCCAACCTCCCACACCATTTTTTACTGGCAAAACATGGAAAAATTACTGGCGGAGCTCGTTTTTTACTGGCAACCTGAAAAATAACTGAACTATAGGCAACTGATATTCAAACACAACATGGAAACACTGACAATACCCATATCAAATAATTTGCTTGGTTTACACTTAAAAAATCTGCACAGCATGACAAATTATCTGACCCTGATATTCATAGACAGTTGTAAAAAATCACTGATTTTTACAAACTGTCAGTAAATTTACTGGCGGTTGGCAACCCTGCTGTCCATCAAAATACCCAAGTACCTGTCACCTGTCCATCAGACTACCTGTCACCTGTCCATCAAAGTACCTGTCACCTGTCCATCAAAGTATCCGAGTACCTGTCACCTGTCCGTCAGAGTACCTGCCACCTGTCAATCAAAGTACCCGAGCACCTGTCACCTGTCCATCAGAGTACCCGAGTACCTGTCACCTGTCCATCTGAGTACCCGAGTACCTGTCACCTGACCATCAGTGTACCCAAGTACCTGTCACCTGCCCATCAGAGTACCTGTCACCAGCCCATCAGCGTACCAGAGTACCTGTCACCAGCCCATCTGAGTACCCAAGTACCTGTAACCAGCCCATCAGAGTACCCGAGTACCTGTCACCTGCAGATAAGAGAACCTGAGTACCTGTCACCAGCCCAGCAAAGTACCCGAGTACCTGTCACCTGCCCATTAGAGTACCCGAGTACCTGTCACCAGACCATCAGCCTACCAGAGTACCTGTCACCTGCCCATCTGAGTACCCAAGTACCTGTCACCAGCCCATCAGCGTACCCGAGTACCTGTCACCTGCCCACCTGGGTACCCGAGTACCTGTCACCTGCCCACCTGAGCACCTGTCACCAGCCCATCAGAGTACCCGAGTATCAGTCACCTGCCCTTTAGATTACCCGAGTACCTGTCACCAACCCATCTGAGTAACCGAGTACCTTTCTGCAGCCCATCAGAGTACCCAAGTACCTTTTACCAATCCATCAGATTACCCGAGTACCTGTCTCCAGCCCATCAAAGTACCCAAGTACCTATCTGCAGCCCATCAGAATACCTGAGTACCTATCTGCAGCCCTATAGAGTACCTGAGTACCTATCTGCAGCCCATGCCTTATAAAATATACCTCGGGTGTTTGCTTTCCAAAATGGGGTCATTTTGTGGGTAATTCCACTGTCCTGGTACCCCGGGGCCTTCAAAAGTGTGATAGGTATGAATGAAATTTTATGTGTAATTTATGCTCCTAGAACGCCTGACGGTGCTCCCTGCATGTTTGGCCTCTGTATGTGGCCAGGGTGTGAAAAAGTCTCACACATGTGGTATTGCCATACTCGGGACGAGTAGCAGAATATATTTTGGGGGTAATTTTTGCTACGTACATGCTATGTGTTAGAAATATCATATAAATTGACCACTTTGTGTAAAAATAAAATCGTTTTCATTTTCTTTCCACGTATTTCGAAGACTTGTGAAAAAAAATTAACCATTCAAAAGACTCATAATGCCTCATAGATTATACGTTGGGGTGTTTGCTTTCCAAAATGGGGTCATTTTGTGGGTAATTCCATTGTCCTGGTGCTCCAGGGCCTTCAAAAGTTGAATGGGTCTTTAGGAAATTAGATGTGAAATTTCTGCTCCTAGAATGCCTGACGGTGCTCCCTGCATGTTGGACCTCTCTATGTGGCCAGGCTGTGTAAAAGTCTCACACATGTGGTATCGCCATACTCGGGACGAGTAGCAGAATATATTTTGGGGGGTAATTTTTGCTATGTGTATGCTATATATTAGAAATATCTTATAAATTGACCACTTTGTGTAAAAATAAAAGCGTTTTCATTTTTTTTCCACGTTTTTCGAAGACTTATGGAAAAAAATGAACCATTCAAAAGACTCATAATGCCTCATAGAATATACGTTGGGGTGTTTGCTTTCCAAAATGGGGTCATTTTGTTGGTAATTCCATTGTCCTGGTGCTCCAGGGCCTTCAAAAGTTGAATGGGTCTTTAGGTAATTAGATGTGAAAATTCTGCTCCTAGAATGCATGACGGTGCTCCCTGCATGTTGGACCTCTCTATGTGGCCAGGCTGTGAAAACGTCTCCCACATGTGGTATCGCCATACTCGGGGAGAGTACCAGAATGTATTTTGGGGTGTAATTGGCTGTATGCATATGCTGTGTGTGAGAAATAACTTGTTGTCATGACAATTTTGTGCAAAAAAAAATAATAATTTCTTAATTTCCCCAAGAATTGTGGGAAAAAAGTACAACTTCAAAAAACTTGCCATGCCTCTTACTAAATACCTTGGAATGTCTACTTTTCAAAATTGGGTCATTTGGGGGGTATTTGTATTTTCCTGACATTTCAGGGCCTCAAGAAATGAGATAGGCCACCAGTGTATCAGGTGTGATCAATTTTCAATGATTGGCACTATAGCTTGTAGACTCTATAACACAGACCACATAATATACACTTATTTGGGTTATTTTTACCAAAGATAGGTAGCAGTATAGGTTTTGGCCCAAATTTATGAATAAAAATTACTTTTCTCCTACGTTCACTGACAGACGCAGCTCTTCATTGACATGTGGGTTATATGCAGATCCTATTAGGAGTTAACTAGGCAAAGAAAGAAAGCAAGCTGGCCCCTCCCAGGGGGCTGTCCTCTCTTTCCCATATAATCCCCCTACTCTGCTAAGTACATTAGTTTTAACATGCCTAGTGCAAGGAGTTGACCTGGCTCCCTTATGGTACCTGCAGTTCAGATTTGCTACCGCTCTTTTATTTTTCATCAAGCTATCTGAAGACTACTATCAAGAAGCCGGCTGGGCCATAGAGGGCTCCTAAAAAATCCTGTACTTTCCCCAGCACGGCCGACCGATGCAAGCTAGTCCCATTCTATGGAGGGTCCCGCCGCATCGCGCCCGTTCCGTGCGGGCGGCCAGTGGGTGACCCCCACTTGTGCCCAGTGTCCGGACTTGGTCCTGTCCAGGGGCTTGTGGCCGGCAGCATCCCTCCCCAGCTGGGGAGGAAGGTCTGCGACCAGGTGGCTACCCGCTACGCCCGTCAGAATTGGTGAGTGAGCCCCCACCTTTTCCCCCTAGGGGCGCTGGGGGGGCCACCGGGCATCTTTAGCGTTTTTTTCCTGTTAGCCGCCGGTGGAGGCTGGTTGCTGGGGCTCTCCTGGGTTCCTTTGTCCTCCCTTCTTATCCCCCCCCGCTCCGCACCCCGTTAAGCGCTGTACTGGGTTACAGCCTAGGCCACCATTTTGCCGTAGCTGCGGCCATTTTCTATGGGATTTTCCCTCTAGTGCTTGTGGCGGCCATTTTGCCGTAGCCGCGGTCCTCATGCAGCCTTTGGCCTCTAGTGGATGTCCTCGGCGGCCATATTGGAGTCCCTGCACGCTGTAAAAACGTGCTGCTGCCGTTTTTACTTTCACTTCCCTGGGACGGTGTGGCTGACTACTGACGGCGCAAGCTCTCTGGCTGTCCTCAGGACGTTTTTTGTAGAAAAAAAAACAGCAAGTATAGCTGGGCTCCTGGGGGTGCTGGTAGCGGTGGGTGCAGTCCTCCTGGGTCTCCCTGGCGTTCTGAGGGGCGGTGGTGTGGCTACAGTGTGGGGGTGCCTCAAGTTATTGTCCTCACTCTGTTTGTTCAGTCTGGTGGAGCTATGGCAGATAACCCTGCAGGGCCCTCTGAAGAGGAGTCAGGGGATGGTGCAACCTGCGCTAGGGACCCTGGTGTCCCTGGACCAGCTGAGGGCGGTGTTTGGGGAATTTCTTCCCCGGATGGGGCCGAGCAACGATCTAGGGGCCCCTAAAAAGTGCCCCCTCCCCCTTGTTCCTCAGGGGAGGACTCCGATCCGGAAATGGCTTCGGGGGTCACGGGGACCCCCGTTCTAACTTTCAGAGGGTGAACTGATTCCCTCGGATGGTGAGGTGGACCAGGGGGCTATGGCAGCGCGTGAAAAGGTGCTGGTGTCTGCAATAATATGTGGCATCCGGGCGTCCTTGAGACTGGACCAAGATGGCGAGGCGCAGGCGTCTACATATGTCTGCGGGTCTGCCAGGCCCCCTAGGTCACCCAGAGCTTACCCTTATGATACATTTTTTGATCATCTGATCTATCAGGAATGGCGGCGTCCGCAACATTCCTTCGCCCTACCAAAGCATTTCGCTATCCGGTATCCCTTTGAGGATAGTTTCGTGAAGAAGTGGAAGTCCTGAACAAGATCCTGCTGATAGGAGGACGGAAGCAGTGTCTAAGGCACTCTTCCTCTTGGCAGGATCGGCCTTGAGGCCGGCCCTGGTGTCTGCCATGGCGGCGCAATATCTGTCTGAATGTATGGCGGAGCTGCAGAATGATCGGGACTGCGGTAGAACGCTTGAGGCGTCGCAGAAAGCAGAACATGTGTTTCAGGGTATTAAGTACCTGTGTGATGCAGCTCTTGACCTGCTTCCTATGTTGTCCAAGATGTCTGTTTTTGCAGTCATTATCAGACGGGTTCTCTGGTTGTGTTCGTGGTCGGATGACCACGCGTCCAAAAAAGGTCTTGTGGATCTCCCTTTTCAGGGTGGCTGTCTCTTTGGGCCACAGTTGGATGAAATCATCAAGGATTTCACTAGCGGGAAGAGTACTTTTCTTCCGAAGCCCAGGCGGCGAGAGTTTCGCCGCAAGCAGGGGCCTGTCTCTTCAGGTCAGAAAAGTTTTTTTAGTGCCCCTGGCACAGCGGGCAAGGGGTCGCGGCCCGGCAAGTCTGCTGTAGGGTCCGGTAAGCGAACCTGGCAGTGCAAGAACAAAAAGGCAGAGGATAAGCCCTCCTCTGCATTATGGGTTGCCCCCACCCATAGATCGGGGGGACGTGGGGGGACGTCTTCTGGGGTTCGCAGACAGGTGGACTGCCCGCATTTCCGACCGTTGGGTGCAGGAAGTGGTGTCCACTGGGTACAGGCTAGAGTTCAGCACTCTACCCCCAGACAGGTTCTTCGCATCGAACTTGAGACTCTTGCAGCAGCGTCGGGAGGCCCTCTTCAGGGTGGTTCAGGCACTCTCAGATCAGGGGGTGATTGTGCCAGTACCTCAGTCAGAGAGGTTTCACGGGTTCTACTCGAACCTATTTGTGGACCCCAAAAAAGGAGGGGGGGTCAGGCCAGTTTTGGACCTGAAGGCGCTAAACATTTATGTGAAAGCGCTAAAATTCCGGATGGAGTCAGTCCGATCGGTCGTGGCCGCCCTACACCAAGGGGACTTCCTGGCATCCCTGGATATCAGGGACGCGTACCTCCATGTTCCCATCTGTCTCCGACACCAGCGCTTCCTGCGCTTTGCGGTGGGAGATCTTCATTACTAATTTGTGGCACTGCCTTTCGGTCTGGCCTCGGCTCCTCGGGTATTCACCAAGTTGGTGGCCCCAGTGTTGGAGCTACTGAGGCAGAGAGGCATTGCGGTGGTAGCATACCTCGACGACCTGCTCCTGAGAGCGGAGTCCGCCTCAGCTCTGGAGGAGAACGTAGCTATCACCATGGCCTCATTAAAGGACTTCGGCTGGTTGATCAATCTGCAGAAGTCAACATTGACCCCGTCCTGTCGCCTGGAATATCTGGGTCTGATTCTGGACACGGAGCAGGCGAAGATGTTCTTACCTCCAGCCAAGTTGCTGTCTCTACAGACAGCGGTGCGTACCCTACTGTCACACCAGCGGTCATCATTACGGTTCTGTATGCGGGTGCTGGGGCTCATGGTGTCAGCCTTCGAGGCGGTACCTTACGCCCAGAGCCACACTCGGCTCCTTCAGCGAGCGATTCTGTCTTGGTGGGACAGATCTCCGCTGTCCCTGGACCACCTGGTCAAATTGGATCATCAGACCAGGGGCTCCTTGGTCTGGTGGCTTCGGGCCCCGGCCTTGCTGCTGGGGAAGTCGTTTCTCCCCCTGATGTGGTCGATAATCACGACGGATGCCAGCCTGTCGGGCTGGGGAGGGGTCCTGGGGCATCTGTCTGCCCAGGGCCGTTGGTCGGTGCAGGAATCTCGCCTTCCAATCAATGTGCTGGAGCTGAGGGCGATCAGGCTCTGCCTCTCCCACTGGATGGCAAGGTTGCAGGGGCTCTCGATTCGGGTTCAGTCGGACAATGCCACAGCAGTGGCGTATGTGAACCATCAAGGCGGAACAAGGAGCTCGGCAGCGGCTGCGGAAGCAGCTCTCATTCTGCGTTGGGCAGAACTTCACGTGCCGGCAATCTCTGCCATCTAAATTCCGGGTGTAGAAAATTGGCAGGCGGACTTTCTCAGTCGCCAGACGCTGGATCAGGGGGAATGGTCCCTTCATCCGGAGGTGTTCAGCCAGATTTGCCACAGGTGGGGCATGCCAGACGTGGACCTCATGGCATCTCGGTTCAACCACAAGGACCTTTGTGTGCAGGACAATAGACCCGTTGGTGGTGACCACGGACACGCTCGTGGCACCTTGGGGTCGATATTGTCTTCTGTAAGCCTACCCTCCCACCAAGCTTCTTCCGCAACTGTTGCGCAGGGTAGAAGCGGAGGGGATTCTGGTAGCTCCGGATGGGCCTCGGCGTCCATGGTACGCCGACGTGGTACGAATGGTGGCAGATGTTCCCTGGCATCTCCCCCTGCGAGACGATCTGCTGTCTCAGGGACCCATATTGCACCCTGCTTTACCCTCGCTGGCTTTGACGGCTTGGCTATTGAGTCCCAGTTGCTGAGGGACAGGGGGGTCGATGACTCCATGATCCCTACCATGCTATAAGCGCGTAAGTGCACTTCGCGCAAGATTTATCATCGCACCTGGAAGGCCTACATTGCCTGGTGCAAGGCGGGGGGTTGGAACCCTCGCTCTTGCGTGGTGTCTAGGGTCTTGACTTTTTTACAACAGGGCCTGAATAAAAAATTGGCCCTGAGTACTCTCTAGGGTCAGATATCGGCACTAGCGATTCTTTTTCAATGTAAAAGCATCACATATATTGATTCGTACCTTTGTACAAGGTGTACGCCATGTGGCCCCACAGGTATGGTCGCCTATGGCACCGTGGGATTTGAATCTGGTGCTTTCTGTGTTACAGAAGCCACCATATGAGAAGATCAGGGATATTCCCTTACAGTTGCTGTTGCAGAAAGTGGCTTTCTTGGTGGCCATTACATCCACTATGCGGGTGTCTGAGTTGGCAGCATTGTCCTGCAAGTCTCCTTACTTAGTCCTGCACAAGGACAAGGCAGTCTTGCGCCCGCCACCTTCATTTTTGCCGAAGGTGGTTTCCTCTTTTCACATTAATGAAGATATTGTTCTTCCTTCTTTCTGCCCGCATCCTTCACACCCTAAGAAATTTGAGTTACATTCCTTGGATGTTGTAAGGGCTTTGCGGGTGTATTTAGCAGCTACAGCTTCTTTTCAGAAGACTAACGCGTTGTTTGTACTGACGGACGGTCCGCGCAAAGGAATGGCGGCTTAGTCGGCTACTGTTTCCCGTTGGATCAGGCAGAACGTGACTCATGCGTATTCTGTTCAGGGCAAGGTACCCCCTTTTCCAGTCACGGCTCATTCCACCAGTTCTGTTAGCACTTCCTGGGCTTTCAGACACCAGGCCTCGGTGTCACAGGTGTGCAAGGCAGCTACTTGGGCCTTGGTGCACACGTTTACTGAGTTTTATAAAGTTAATGTTTCCGCATCTTTGGATGCTGCTTTTGGCCATAAAGTTATACAGGCGGCAGTATAGGTGCGACTGGCGCCTCTTCAGAGGTTCTGTTGGGTACAGTTGTTGTTGTATACCCACCCCTCTTTACTGACACAGCTTTGGGACATCCCCACATGTTAATGAAGAGCTGCGTCTGTCAGTGAACGTAGGAGAAAAAGGGGTTTTATTAAAACTTACCGTAAAATCCTTTTCTCCAAGTTCACTGACAGACGCAGCACCCACCCCTCTGCGTTTTTTTCGGTACGGCTTGTTACAAATTGATGTACTGAGCAGAAGAGGGGGATTATATGGGAAAGAGAGGACAGCCCCATGGGAGGGGCCAGCTTGCTTTCTTTCTTTGCCTAGTTAACTCCTAATAGGATGTGCATATAACCCACATGTCAATGAAGAGCTGAGTCTGTCAGTGAACTCAGAGAAAAGGATTTTACGGTAAGTTTTAATAAAATCCCTTTATTTGCAAAATTTTATCACAGAAACTAAAAAAGAGTGGTTTTTTTTCAAAATGTTTGCACTTTTTTCACTTATGTCGCAAAAAATAAAAAACCCAGAGGTTCTTAAATACCACCAAAAGAAAGCTCTATTTGTGTGAAAAAATGATAAATATGTTGTTTGGGTACAATGTAGCATGAGAGAGTAATTGTCATTCAAAGTGTGAGAGCGCTGAATGCTGAAAATTGGTCTGGGCAGGAAGGGGGTATAAACGTCCTGTATTGAAGTGGTTAAAGTGGATGTAAACCCGAAAAAAAAACTTTTTTTTTTACTAACCCTTCTAGCTTGTACAGGAGAGGATTTCATGTGGTCTGTGCTAAGTTTTATCACAAAGAGTTAATCCAACAATGAGTAAAGCTCTTATCTTTGTTCACTATGATAAAACCCAATAATAGCTGTTCCTCCCAGTGCTGTGTGACAGACAGGGGGTTCTTATCTCATGCACCAGCATTCACACCCCCACATCTCCCCTCCTCCCCTTTCTTCTCCAGGGCTCCTGGGATTGGCTGTTCAACACCTCAGCATGAATCTACATGCTGAAGTCATGTGGTGTCTTTCCTTGCTTTTGACTGGATGATGGTGATCAATGGGCTTTTTATACAACACAAGTTCAGTGTAATAAACAGGGAAGAGATGATTAGTCCAGCTCCTAACATGCCAGCAAAAAGAAGACACAGACAACTGATCCAGGAGAGGTTCATCTCAGAGCTGGGCAGAGAAGTTACAGGGCAGTGTGTGTGAAGTCACCTGCTCACAATTGCAACGTTCATTTTGATCACAATGATGTTATGTGGGGGGTGGGGTGGATGTCTCATATTTCATAGATTAGACACACAACAAGTCCTATATTTTCCTGTACAGAAATCACACTGAATAAAGAAATCCTCCTCTCCAGCCTGCATCCCAATGTCTCCTCCCATCCCCACCTTTTACCCAAAGCTGTGTAATCATGACCCAAACCTCTCCATCCTGTCATATCCCATATCCATCCATCCTCTGTCATATCCCAAATACATCCATCACACTGTCATATCCCATATCCATCCATCCTCCGTCATATCCCATATCCATCCATCACACTGTCATATCCCATATCCATCCATCCTCCGTCATATCCCATATCCATCCATAACATTGTCATATCCCATATCCATCCATAACATTGTCATATCCCATATCCATCCATCCTCCGTCATATCCCATATCCATCCATCACACTGTCATATCCCATATCCATCCATCCTCCGTCATATCCCAAATCCATCCATCACACTGTCATATCCCATATCCATCCATCCTCCGTCATATCCCATATCCATCCATCACACTGTCATATCCCATATCCATCCATCCTCCGTCATATCCCATATCCATCCATAACATTGTCATATCCCATATCCATCCATCCTCCGTCATATGCCATATCCATCCATAACATTGTCATATCCCATATCCATCCATCCTCCGTCATATGCCATAACCATCCATCCTCCATCATATGCCATATCCATCCATCACACTGTCATATCCCATATCCATCCATCACACTGTCGTATGCCATATCCATCCATCCTCCATCATATCCTATATCCATCCATCACACTGTCATATGCCATATCCATCCATCCTCCATCATATCCCATATCCATCCATCCCACTGTCATATGCCATATCCATCCATCCTCCATCATATCCTATATCCATCCATCACACTGTCATATGCCATATCCATCCATCCTCCATCATATCCCATATCCATCCATCACACTGTCATATCCCATATCCATTCATCCTCCGTCATATCCCATATCCATCCATCCTCCGTCATATCCCATATCCATCCATCCTCCGTCATATCCCATATCCATCCATCCTCCGTCATATCCCATATCCATCCATCACACTGTCATATGCCATATCCATCCATCCTCCTTCATATCCCATATCCATCCATCACACTGTCATATCCCATATCCATCCATCCTCCGTCATATCCCATATCCTTCCATCCTCCGTCATATCCCATATCCATCCATCCTCCGTCATATCCCATATCCATCCATCCTTCATATCCCGTATCCATCCATCCTCCGTCATATCCCATATCTATCCATCACACTGTCATATCCCATATCCATCCATCCTCCGTCATAGAAACATAGAAACATAGAAAAGTGACGGCAGAAAAAGACTGAGTAGTCCATCGAGTCTGCCCCTTTTTATTTATTTTTTTATTTATTTTATTTTTTTTACATTAACCTTGTTGTCTGACTATGGATTTATGTTTATCCCAAGCATGTTTGAAGCCATTTACTGTTGACTGTCTCACAACCTCTGTTGGTAGTTTATTCCAATCATCAACCACCCTTTCAGTAAAATAATACTTTCTAAGATTAGTATAGAAACGTCATATCCCATATCTATCCATCACACTGTCATATCCCACATCCATCCATCCTCCGTCATATTCAGGGCTGGTGCCCGGATTTTTGTTTACATAGGCAAAGGTGCATTTTGCCCCCAGCCCCCACCCAATCATCTTTCCACCTTATACATCAGCTCTGCCAGGAGGATGGGACTCAAAGAAACAAAGGAAAAACATCCATCATATAAGTGTGAAACACAATAAAGTGCAGTGTGATTAATATAAATAATAATTAATACATGTACAGTCCAAAGTGCTATTGCAATGAATAAAATGCATAAAACATACATATAATATAAAAAGTCATATAAAACTTTGCAAAATTTGCGTGGAAATGGCCGCAGTAGTGGGTTAGGCTGGAATTTTCTTTTTTCAAACAAAATTCCGGCTTGTGGGGACATTTGGTTTCTCATGTTAATTAAATATGGCTCGAGTTCTGATAACTGAGCTGTCAGATATATATATATATATATATATATATATATAGATATATATATATATATATATATATATATATTTAATTACAGTCAGGTCGATAAATATTGGGACATTGACACAATTCTAATGTTTTTGGCT
>BLSH010269328.1:204790-219860 GCA_018402905.1 Glandirana rugosa
GTGCATATATTATACAGTCAGGTCGATAAATATTGGGACATTGACACAATTCTAATGTTTTTGGCTCTATACACCACCACAATGGATTTGAAATGAAACAAACAAGATGTGATTTAACTGCTGACTTTCAGCTTTAATTTGGGGGTATTTACATCCAAATCAGGTGAATGGTGTAGGAATTACAACAGTTTGTATATGTGCCTCCCACTTTTTAAGGGACCAAAATGAATGGGACAATTGGCTGCTCAGCTGTTCCATGGCCAGGTGTGTGTTATTCCCTCATTATCCCATTTACAAGGAGCAGATAAATGGTCCAGAGTTAATTTCAAGTGTGCTATTTGCATTTGGAATCTGTTGCTGTCAACTCTCAATATGAGATCCAAAGAGCTGTCACTATCAGTGAAGCAAGCCATCATTAGGCTGAAAAAACAAACCAAACCCATCAGAGAGATAGCAAAAACATTAGGTATGGCTAAATCAACTGTTTGGAACATCCTTAAAAAGAAAGAACGCACCGGCGAGCTCAGCAACACCAAAAGACCTGGAAAACCGCGGAAAACAACTGTGGTGGGTGGCCGAAGAATTCTTTTCACTGGTGAAGAAAACACTCTTCACAACAGCTGGCCAGATCAAGAACACTCTCCAGGAGGTAGGTGTATGTGTGTCGAAGTTAACAATCAAGAGAAGACTTCACCAGAGTGAATACAGAGGGTTCACCACAAGGTGTAAACCCTTGGTGAGCCTCAAAAACAGGAAGGCCACATTAGAGTTTGCCAAACAACATATAAAAAAGCCTTCACAGTTCTTGAAAAACATCCTATGGACAGATGAGACCAAGATCAACTTGTACCAGAGTGATGGGAAGAGAAGAGTATGGAGAAGGAAAGGAACTGCTCATGATCCAAAGCATACCACCTCATCAGTGAAGCATGGTGGTGGTAGTGTCATGGTGTGGGCATGTATGGCTGTTAATGGAACTGGTTCTCTTGTATTTATTGATGATGTGACTGCAGACAAAAGCAGCAGGATGAATTCTGAAGTGTTTCAGGCAATATTATCTGCTCATATTCAGCCAAATGCTTCAGAACTCATTGGACGGCGCTTCACAGTGCAGATGGACAATGCCCTGAAGCATACTGCGAAAGCAACCAAAGAGTTTTTTAAGGGAAAGAAGTGGAATGTTGTGCAATGGCCAAGTCAATTGCCTGACCTGAATCCGATCGAGCATGCATTTCACTTGCTGAAGACAAAACTGAAGGGAAAATGCCCCTAGAACAAGCAAGAACTGAAGACAGTTGCAGTAGAAGCCTGGCAGAGCATCACTAGGGAAGAAACCCAGCGTCTGGTGATGTCTATGCGTTCCAGACTTCAAGCTGTAATTGACTGCAAAGGATTTGCAACCAAGTATTAAAAAGTGAAAGTTTGATTTATGATTGTTAATCTGTCCCATTACTTTTGGTCCCTTAAAAAGTGGAAGGCACAAATACAAACTGTTGTAATTCCTACACCGTTCACCTGATTTGGATGTAAATACCCTCAAATTAAAGCTGAAAGTCTGCGGTTAAAGCACATCTTGTTTGTTTCATTTCAAATCCATTGTGGTAGTGTATAGAGCCAAAAACATTAGAATTGTGTTGATGTCCCAATATTTATGGACCTGACTGTATATACTGTATATTCTCATTATTGGTTGAATAATATTTATTTAAGTGCTGAAATATTTGAATGTTTTATTGAAAACCAATAAAGTGCCACGGCCATTATTTTCCACAAATAATTCATGTTTGTGTGGATTTCTTTCTAATATAGTTAGTATGACTGTACTGAAAAGAATATATGTTTTTGGTAAGGAGGGGGTGTGGGTGGTTTGCAATCCCATGGATATTTAGCTTCTTTACAGGTGATTGGCCATATTATGTAACATTTTACCTTAAAGTATTATTTTTATGTCTGTATGTCTGATATTAGAGGTTTTGAAGTGTCCTTTTCATAAATTTAACATGCCTGGTGTGGAAGGAGTGGAATGGAAGACTCATCAAAACCTGAAATCTTTGGAACAGGTTGGGTACTTTTTTCTCTAAAATGCTTATTTCAACCCATTTCAGTTTACTCCTCTCTAAACACCCCCCAAAGCTGCAGGGCATGAGGGCTAGTATACAAGTAGTAGGGCGCTGCACTTTTACTGCTCCCTTGCTACACGAATTCTAGCTTGCATGTTGGCTTACAGGTCAGCTTAACTCTGGGGGAGGGGGGCAAGAAGACATTTTTTTTTGTAACCACTTGCCTGACCTTTTTCTGACACTTTTTGTTTATAAGTTTAAATCAGTATTTTTTTCTAGAAAATGACTTATAAACCCCAAACATTTTACATTTATTTTGGCAGAGACCCTAGGGAATAAAATGGCCATCGTTGCAATTTTTTTAAGTCACATGGCATTTGCACAGAGGTTTTTCAAACATAATTTTTGGGGGAAAAAATAGGCTTTAATAATTAAAAAAACAAACGCAATATTTACCTATTTTTTTAAATGTGAAAGATGATGTTACGCCGCATAAATAAATACCTAACATGTCACGCTTTAAAATTGCACATGCTCGTGGAATGGCGACAAACTATGATACTTAAAAATTTCCATAGGCGACACTTTAACACCTTTACAGGTTACTGGATACAGAGGAGGTCTAGTGATAAAATGATTGCTCTCGCTCTAATGTTCACAGTGATGCCTCACATGTGGGGTGTAAATACCCTTTACATATGTGTGATCGACTTACATATGCGTTTGCTTCTGTGCGCGGCCAGAGAGAGATGGGGTTTTACATTTTTTTATTATTATTTTATCACTTTTTAGTTTTACACTTTCTCATTAATAACACAGTTGTGGTCATAAGTTTACATACTCTGGCAGAATGTATGATTTCTTGGCCATTTTTCAGAGAATATGAATGAGAACACTAAAACACTTCTTTCACTCAACTGCGTTTACTCTTTTTAAATCAGAATGACAACAGAAACTACCCAAATGGCCCTGATCAAAAGTTCACATACCCCAGTTCTTCTTAATACCGTGTATTGCACCCTTTAACATCAATGACAGCTTGAAGTCGTTTGTGGTATTTGTGGATGAGGCTCTTTATCTTCTCAGATGGTAAAGTTGCCCATTCCTCTAGGCAAAAAGCCTCCAGTTCCTGGAAATTCTTGACCTGTTTTGCATGAACTGCACGTTTGAGATCTCCCCAGAGTGGCTCAATGATATTGAGGTCAGGAGACTGAGATGGCCACTCCAGAACCTTCACTTTATTCTGCTGTAGCCAATGGCAGGTCGACTTGGCCTTATGTTTTGGATCATTGTCATGTTGGAATGTCCAAGTATGTCCCATGTGCAGCTTCCTGGCAGATCAATGCAAATGTTCCTCCAGTATTTTTTGACAACATACAGCATTCATCTTGCCATCAATTTTGACCAAATTTCCTGTGCCTTTGTAGCTCACACATCCCCAAAACATCAGTGATCCACTTCTGTGTTTCACAGGCCTTGTTGACTTCTCTCCAAACGTAGGGTTTATAGTTGTTGCCAAAAAGCTCAATTTTGGTGTCATCACTCCATATGACTTTGTGCCAGAAGGTTTGAGGCTTGTCTCTGTGCTGTTTGGCGTATTGTAAGCAGGATACTTTGTGGTATTTGCGTAGTAATAGCTTTCTTCTGGCAACTCAACCATGCAGCATTTCTTTCTTCAAGTGCCTCCTTATTGTGCATCTTGAAACAGCCACACCATATGTTTGCAGTGAGTCCTGAAGTTATTTGTAGGTTTTTCTTTGCATCCCGAACAATTTTCCAGGCAGTTGTGGCTGAAATCTTTGTTGGTCTGCCTGACCGTGGTTTGGTTTCAACAGAACATTTTCCACTTCTTGATTAGAGTTTGAACACTGCTGATTGGCATTCTCCATTCCTTGGATATCTTTTTATATCCCTTTCCTGTTTTATACAGTTCAACTACCTTTTCCTGCAGATCCTTTGACAATTCTTTTGCTTTCCCCATGACTCAGAATCCAGAAATGTTAGTGCAGCACTGGATGAAAGAGGCAAGGGTCTGTCAGGAGTTCAGAAACTCATTGACCTTTTATACACACACACTAATTACAAGCAAACAGATCACAGGCGAGGATGGTTATCTTTAATAGCCATTAAAACCCCTTTGTGTCAACTTGTGTGCATGTTATCAGGCCAAAATCACCAGGGTATGTAAACTTTTGATCAGAATCATTTGGGTAGTTTCTGTTGTCACTATGATTTAAAAAGAGTAAACACAGTTGATTGATAATAAATGGCTTCAGCCAAACACTAAACATGAATGAAAGAAATGTTTTTGTGTTCTCATTCATATTCTCTAAAAATGGCCAAGAAATCATAAATTCTGCCAGGGTATGTAAACTTATAAGCACAACTGTTTATTGTAATAGAAGGATAATGGTGATGGGTCCTCTTTATGGAGAGATCTGGGGTAAAAGAAAAATCAAATCTCTCCTTTACTTTTGAAAGCAAAATATCAAAAAAAAAAAAATGTTGCATGACATTGCTGTGGTCCTCCAAGGCCATAGAGTTGATCAAAGAGTATCAACTTTTTGATCACCTTTGGGAGCAGCCGGCTGTACAGTTGAATTGTTTCTTGGCAAACTGGCAGAAATGTTAAGCCTGAGAAACAACGGAGAGTGGTGGGAGATGGGTACATTCCCTCCCTCTGCTTTAGAAACCATGTCAGCGGCTCATGAGCTGCTCAGAATGGTTTCATGAAAAAGCTGCCCACTAGCTGCAAAAATTGATATACGCATTATAAGGAAACCGGCAGCATTGGTACTGAAATACTGCAAAGATTTCAGGACATCTACTGGATTTTTTAGTGCTTTATATGAACACATCATAGATTAACCTTTTCCCTGCCAGAACCGTTTTTGTTTATTTGCACACATGTTTAAAAAATCATTTTATTCCTAAAGATGATGTAAAACTCCAAAACATTCTATATTTTCTGAATGCAGACACCCTAGAGAAAAAAATAGTGGTAGTTCTAATTTTTATATCACAATCACACAATATTACCGCAAAGGTCTAGGAAACGCAAACTTTCAGTAAAAAACACACTAAAGTAAATTTTAGGGCAAACGAATGCAATAAATTATCTAAAGTTTTGGTAAAAAGGGATTTTATTAAAACTTACCGTAAAATCCTTTTCACTGAGTTCCCTGACAGACGCAGCCCTTTATGGACATGTGGGGTTATATGCACATCCTATTAGGAGTTAACTAGGCAATAGAAAGAAAGCAAGCTGGCCCCTCCCAGGGGGCCGTCCTCTCTCTCTCATATAACCCCCCTGCTCTGCTTAGCATATCAGCTCGTAACAAGCCGTACAAATGCAACACAGAGGGGTGGGTGCTGCGTCTGTCAGTGAATTTTACGGTAAGTTTTAATAAAATCCCTTTTTCTCCTACGTTCACTGACAGACACAGTCCTTCATTGACATGTGGGGATGTCCCAAAGCAGTGTCAGTCAAGAGGGGTGGGTAAACGACAACAACTGTCCCCAACAGAATCCTCTCAGGAGGCGCTAGCCACGCCTACACTGCCACCTGTAAAACTTTACGGCCAAAAGCAGCATCCAAAGATGCTGACACATCAACATATAAAACTTAGTAAACATGTGCACAGAGGCCCAAGTAGCTGCCTTGCACACCTGTGACACCGAGGCCTGGTATCTGAAAACCCAGGAAGTGTTAACTGCCCTGGTGGAATGAGCCGTGACTGGAAAAGGAGGGAACCTTGTCCCGAACATTATACGTATGGTCACGGTCTGTCTGATCCAACGGAAAATAGTAGCCGACGAGGCTGCCAATCCTTTGTGCGGATCATCCGTCAGCACAAACAAGACATCAGTCTTCCGAAAAGGAGCTGTATTACACCCGTAATGCCCGTACGACCTCCAAGGAATGCAAAGCAATCTCCATACCAAGCGAAGGGTGTGGGCACAATGAAGGCAGAACAATGTCCTCAATATGAGAAAAAAGGGGAGCTACAGAACCTGGTATTCCCAGGTGGTCACCCATCCAGGTACTAACCAGGCCCAACCCTGCTTAGCTTCGGGCGCATTCAGGGTGGTGTGGCCGTAGGCCACTCTTTTGGCAGAAAAGAAGGAGAAAGACGCAGCACCGTCTTATCCTTATAAAGAAGTAGGGAGACCTGCAAGACAACGCTGCCAACTCGGACACCCGCCCAGCGGATGCAATGGCCACTAAAAAGGCCACCCTTCGTGACAGCAATCGTAAGGAAATATTCCTGATCTGCCCATATGGTGGAACTGCAGTACGGATAGTACTAACTTTCAATTCCCACGGCGACCGTACCTGAGGAGCCACATGACGTACACCCTGTGCAATGTACAGATCAAGAAAAGGTTGCTAACGGACGCTAGAAAGGAACGCCAGCACCCGAACCCTGGAAAAAGAGCGGGGGTTTCAACCTCCCGCCTCACACCAGGCAATGTAAGCCTTCCAGGTGCGATGACATATTTTGCGCGAAGTACACTTACGCGCCCTAAGCATGGTAGGGATCAGGGAGCCAGAGACGTCCCATTCCACAAGACCTAGGACTCAATAGCCAAGCCGCCAAAGCCAGCGATGGGATGGGTCCCAGAGAGAGCAGGTCTTCGTGACGTGGAAGTCGCCAGGGAACGTCCGTTACCATCTGCACCACATCGGCGTACCAAGGGCGCCGAGGCCAATCCGGAGCCACCAGGATTGTCGGGATTCCCTCCACTTCTATCCTGCGCAGGAGCCGCGGTAGAAGCTTGAAAAGGGGAAAGACGTAAAGCAGCCTGTACTGAAAACAAGGCGCTACCAGAACGTCCGTGGCGCCGCCAACGGAATCCTGTCCCGCACACGAAGGTCTGTGCCTTGTGACTGAACCTGGACGCCATCAGGACCACGTCTGGCGTACCCCACCTGTGGCAGAACACCTCTGGACGTAGGTAACGTTCCCCCTGATCCAGAGTCTGGCGACTGAGAAAGTCCGCTTGCCAGTTTTCTACTCCCGGAATGTAGATGGCAGAGATTGCCGGCCCGTGAGAATTCTGCCCACCCTAGAGTGTGGGCCACTTCCGCAGCTGCTGCCGAGCTTCATGTTCCACCCTGATCGGGAACGTATGCCACTGTTGTGGCGTTAGCCGGCTGTACCCGAACCAGGAAGCCACACAGCCTTGTCGACCAGCGGGAGAAACAGAGCCTGATTGCCCTCAGCTCCAACACATTTATAGGAAGGCGATATTCCTGCGCTGACCAACGACCCTGAGCAGCCAGCTGTGCCAGGACTCCTACCAAGCCCGATAGGCTGGCGTCCATCGCGACTATTGATCAAGGCAGGGGGAGAAGGACTACCCCAACGCCAAGGTCGGGGCCCGAAACCACCAGGACACGACCCCCTGGTCTGGTGTCCAATTTGATCAGTTGGTCCAGGGACAACGGAGACTTGTTCCACCATCACAGAATCTCTCGCTGCAGGAGCCGAGTGTGACTCTGGGCGAACGGTAATGCCTCGAAGGCTGAGACCATGAGCCCCACATACAGAACCGTAAGGGGGACCACTGATGTGACAGCAGGATTAGCACTGCTGCTTGTAGCGTCAGTAACTTGGTCAGAGGAAGGCCGACTTCTGCAGGTTGAGCAGCCAGCGGAAGCCTCTCGACAAGGCCATGGTGATAGCAACATTGTCTTCCAGAGCCGAAGCGGACTCCGCTCGCAGGAGCAGATCGTCGGGGTATGCCCCCACAGTAATGCCTCACAACCTCAACAGAGCCAGCACCGAAGCCAGTAGCTTGGCGAAGACCCGATGGGGCCGAGGCCAGGCCGAAGGGGAACCACAAATTGATAATGTAGATCCCCTACCGCAAAGCTGGTGCCGAATACCAATGAGACATGCAGATAAGCGTCCCTGATGTCCAGAAACGCCAGGAAGTACCCTAGGTGAAGGGCTGCCACGGCCGAGCGTACAGACTCCATCCTGAATTTTCGCGCTTTCACAAAGTGATTGAGCACCTTCAGGTCCAGAAATGGCCTGACCCCACCTTTCTTGGGTTCCACAAAAAAGGTTTGAATAAAAGCCGCGGAAAACCTCTCCATGGAGGGACCAGCACAAGTACCCCCTGTTCGGACAGCATCTGAACCGCCCCTAAAAGAGCTACCCGACGCCCCGGAGGGGGTCTCAATTTTGACGGGAGGAACCTGTCTGGGGGTAGAGTGTTGAACTCTATCCTGTACCCGGAGGACACCACTTCTCGACCCCACCAGTCTGAAATGCGATCAGTCCACCTGTCTGCGAACCTCAGCAGTCGGCCCCCCACCCGAAAGTCAGGCAGGGGCAACTCTTCATGCGGAGAACTTGTCCTCCATCTGTTCGGGCATGCGTCACCAGGGCTGCTTCCCGGGCCTGAGCCCTTGCCTGTTGTACCGGGCGTACGAAAAAAACGCTTCTGGCCCGAAGAGGAAGGGCCCTGCTTACGGCGGTACTCCCGCCGTTGTGGTGCTGGAAGAAAACGTACTCTTCCCCCCGGTGAAATCCTTACTGATTTCATCCAATTCCGCCCCAAAGAGCCGACCTCCCTGAAAGGGCAGGTCCGTGAGCCCCTTTATGAACACGTGGTCACCCGAAAAACAGCGTAACCACAGCAACCGTCTAAAAATGACTGCAAAAAACAGACCTCTTCGACAGCATGGGGAGTAGGTCTAAGGCTACGCCACACAGGTACCGTAGACCCTGTATCAGGTGTACAACCCGTCTGCAAAGCCTCCGGGGAGTACCTGAAGTCCAGTTCAGAGTGCAACTCAGTCGCACGATCTGTAAGCGACTGCGCCACCATGGCCGACGCCAAGCCGGTCTCATGGCCATCCCCGCTAACAAGAACAATGTCTTGGTATCGTCTCTGTCCGCCTATCGGCTGGATCCTAAAAGTATGGAGACCTTTCCGAAGAAAAAGTCGTCGCCCTATTCAGGCGAGCCACCGGAGGTTCCACTGCGGGGGATGCCCAATTCTGTAAAAAACTATACACAAAGAGATAACCGTAGAGAAAAGCACTTGGGCAATAAAAAGGATTTCTGCGGCCGCCGCCATTCGTATACACAAACTGGTCAAAAAAGTGGACATAAAGAAAAACCTTAGGGTCCACGCTGGCTTAAAGGACCCACAAACGTAGGTAGTCCGAAAGCTCCAGCTCACCATCTGAGAGCTCCACGGGGGGTCCATGACCACGAGCCCCTTTCCGGTTCAGATTCCTCCCCAGAAGAGGGAGGGGGAGGGGGTGGGCGCTTTTTAGTCACCCCCTGGCATGGCTCGGTACCCCATGGCAAAGAACTCCCCCAAAATGAAGTCAATTGGACTAGAAGAACCACAGGTCCCAGCGCAGCCTGCGCTTCCACGGACCCCTCCGGGGAAGAACCCACAGGTTCAGTCGCCAATGTGCCACCTGAACCCTTGCTAGACCTAACGGCCAAGACACCCCCAAAGTGCAGCCTCACCAACACCCCACAGAGCGACCGGGTAATGCCCAGAAGGACTGTGTCCACCGCCACTGACACCCCAGTGAGAGTCAGCTATACTTGCCGATTGCCCTACTGCGTCGTGTCCCAGTAGGAGCGCAGCCCGCCACTTATATTGCGCTAAAATGCCGCTGTGCTGATCAGATTCAGGGAATCACCAAGAAAATGGCCGCCGAACGATCGCTGGAGGCCCAAGCACGAAGCAGACCAGGCCGCGACCACGGCAAAGTGGCCGCCAAGCGGTCACAAGCAAACAGCACACCCGCGGCTACGGCAACAAACAATCGTGGCTACTGCAACGAACGATTGTGGCTATGGCAACGAACGATCGATTAGCAAAAATGGCGGCAATCCGCCGCAAAATGGCGGTGGATCGCCTCATGGCAGCTGCGAGCGCGGGAATGCGGTGCGGGGGAGCCCAGGCAGGACCCATTAAAAATGTGGCCCTGAAACCCTCCACCGAACCTGGTGCCGCAATTCGACCCCCCCACCCTCCGCACCCCTGGAAGGGGGGGGTCACTCACCAATCCGACGGGCGCAGCGGGTAGCCACCCGGTAGCAGACTTTTCTCCCCTCAGAGGGGAGGGATGCTGCAGGCCAAATCAGCGTCCCTGGACGTGAGCGCAGCCCAGTTTCTCTGACGCAAGTGGAGTTTACCCACTGGCCCACCCGCACGGAACTGGTACGATGCGGCGGACCCCGCCAAAGCTAAGGGTTAGCTCGAATCGGTCGGCCGCGCTGGGAAAAGTGCAGGATTCTAGATATCCTCTATGCCCCAGCCGGCTTCTTGATAGCAGTCTTCATCAGATAGCTTGAAAAAAATAAAGTGATAGCAAAAAAGTGAACTGCAGGTCCCATAAGGGAGCCAGGTCTAACACCTTGCCCTAGGCATAATAAAACGGATATGCTAAGCAGAGCAGGGGGGGTTATATGGGGGAGAGAGGACAGCCCCCTGGGAGGGGCCAGTTTGCTTTCTTTCTATTGCCTAGTTAACTCCTAATAGGATGTGCATATAACCCCCACATGTCAATGAAGGGCTGCGTCTGTCAGTGAACGTAAGAGAAATATAAAATATGAGGTTGTGCCGAGTAATTAGACACCCAACATGCCAAACCTTAAATTTGTGTGCACCCTTGAAATGGCGACAAACTTCAGTACCCATATTATCTATAGACGACATTTCAAAAGTATCAGTTTAGTGTTACAATAGAGATCTTGTGCGAGAATTATTGCTCTAACTCCAGCGATATGTAACGTGTATTTCAAATCGATCTTTTCATGTATAGGCGCCCCCCCAACACATGTGTTTACGTTCCTATGTGCGTATATGTGGAGGTGGGGGGGCCTCAACATTTTTGGGGGGCGATTTTATGTGCTTGGGTGTAACTTTAGTTTTTTGAGATATGCAGGGCCTAAAAGACCCTGCATGTCTCATTTGGACTCTACTTAATTCTTTGCAATGCAGATCACATTGCAGAACATTACTTCCTGGCTAAGGAAGGGGGTGCACGTGGGGGGGGGCACCAGTACTGGGTGTGTGTGAGCAATCGGGTAGTAAAGCTGCCACCTGAATGCTTTCACCTGACAGGCAAGAATCTGCCAGTCAGTTTCACACACAATCTCGGTGGCTGTAGCTGTGCTAAACCCCCTGCTGTCAGGTCCATAAGACATTCCTGGCAAAGATAGGGTTAAGGGGTTGCTTTACTAAGACTGGAGAGTACAAAATCAAGTGCAGCTTCAAATTTTTTCAGCTTTTTTTCAAAGCTTAAATGAGCAAGCTGAAGTTAGAAACTGGCTGCCATGCACAGCTGCACCAAATTTAGCACTCTCCAGTTTTAGTAAATCAACCCCTAAGTGTTGGAACTTTTTGTTATACAAGTTATACATTTTACATGTAAATCATTTAGCAATGCATCATTCACAGGTTATAAGCAATGTAAAAAAAAGTACACAAACCATAGATGTATTTTTATGTTCTCACACTTTTGTAATCTCATGTTTCTGTATTCATGTATTTTATTGAAATGAAAAAGAAAATACAAAAGAGGTTTAAATAGAAAACAAATGTTCTCCATGCAAGTATGAAATGTACATTTAGATAAAGCATTATGAATAATCTTTATCTAATTAGAGCACAAAAGCTAATACTGTAATTTGAAAAGATTCATGTCATTTTGAAAAAAAAAACGTTTTTCTTTGTTTCTGTTACAAATGGGCACTGATATGCGGGACTGATGGGCACTGATAGGTGGCACTGGTGGGAACTGATAGGTGGCACTGGTACATGGCACTGAGATATAGCACTGTTATGGGCACAATGCCATCCCTACAATGCACTGTACACCCCTTACCTGGTGGTCTAGGGTGGGCTTCCTGGTGGTCCCTGGGTGGCCTCCAAATCATCTCCCTGGTGGACCCTGAGCGGCCTCCTGATGGTGGCTCTGGGTGTGCTCCCTGGTGGTCCTGGGCGGGCTCCCTGGTGGTCCAGTGTGGCGATCCTAGGGGGGCTGCACTGATAAATGTTCAGCGCAGACCCCCTTGTCAGGAGAGCAGCCGATCGGCTCTCCTCTATTCACGTCTGCAGACATGAGTAGAGGAAAAGCCGGTAAATGGCTCTTCCTGTTTACACTGTGACCAGCCGTGACTGCTCACGGGCTGATCACGTGGTAAAGAGCTTCAGATGGAAGCACTTTACCAAGATCGGTAATGCGGTGGGTCAGACTGACCCACCGAACTACTGATCGCTGCGATGCGCGCAATTGCGGGTTATCCTGAGGACATCAATAGATGCCCAGTCAGGATAACGAAGCAACCGCCCGGCCATCATTTGTCTATAGGCCGTGGTTAAAGGTGATCTCCTGCTTTAAGTGATGTTTAAATAGTTTGGACCAACCTGGTGTAACAAACTATTTACATCACTAAGACATGCAGCTGCTCTTAGCGCTGTATAAGCTGTATGTAGCCTCAGTTACATACAGTATAAAGTGCTGTGTTCTGGCGAGGAGATGGGATCTTCCTGTCCCATCCCCAGAACAAAAGCTGCTCAGCCATTCATATGAAGCTTTGCATTTTCTGAAGGAATACGCTTCCTCCGATTGAGGAAGCTTCGCATTCATTCAGAAAATACAAAGCTGCCTGTGAGTGGTTGAGCAGGGCCGATGCATATCTTAGTGAAATGAATAGTTCATTTTGACCAGCTTGCTCTAAATGAAATATTTTAATACAATAAAAGCTGGAGATCAGCTTTAAGCAGAAATATACAACATCTGAAATATTTATAACATTCATATTTAACTAATTGAATCAGCCTTTTTTCCTTTGTGAATCCTCTGGTGTTGACCAAGAGTTTGCATTTGTGCAAAACACTTTTCACATTCCAAACATTTATATGGTTTTTCTCCTGTGTGAATCCTGTGGTGTCGAGTAAGATCCATCACTTTAGTAAAACACTTGTCACATTCTGAACATTTATACGGCTTCTCTCCTGTGTGAACTTTTTGGTGTTGAGTGAGATGAGCTTTTTGCACAAAGCATTTGTCACATTCTGAACATTTATACGGCTTCTCTCCTATGTGAACTAGTAGGTGTTGAGTAAGATAAAATTTTTGCGCAAAGCACCTGTCACATTCTGAACATTTAAATGGCTTCTCTCCTGTGTGAACTTTTTGGTGATGAGTAAGATAAACTTTTTGCATAAAGCATTTGTCACATTCAGGACATGTAAATGGCTTCTCTCCAGTGTGAATCTTCTTGTGTCTCATAAGATGAGAATTGTGTTTAAAGCATTGATCACATTCTGAGCACATAAATGGCCTTTCTCCAGTGTGAATCCTCAGGTGTCTCTTAAGTGTAGATTTTTCAGCAAAACATTTGTCACATTCTGAACATCTGAATGGCTTCTCTCCTGTGTGACTCTTTTGATGAGAAATAAGTTGTGACTTCATAGAGAAACGCCTGCCACATTCTGTGCACTTAAATGTGTTTTCTCCTTGGTGAATCTTCTTCTGGTGGTAAACACGAGATGCCAAATGTGAGAAGCTCTCAGTACATTCTGAACATCTATATGGTTTCTCTCCGGTGTGAATTCTCTGGTGTCTAGTAAGACTTCCCTTTTCCGTGAAACACTGATCACATTCTGAGCACCCAAATGGCTTCTCTCCTGTATGACGCCTCATGTGTATAGTAAAATGTTCCTTTCTTGAGAAATTCTTATCACATTTCAAACATTTAAACATGTTTCCTTTTATGAATCTTCTTCCTGTGCAAAGAAATGTCTTCTCTGAAAAGCACTTGTTAGATTCTGAGTATTGAAAAAGTATTCTCTCCTGTGTTAATTCGCTGATGATTACTGAGCTTTGCTGAAAGATTTCTCATGGATCATATTGTGCTTATTAAGATCTATAGGAAGAGGAAAATAAATTGTCATGGAACAAATATTGTATACAGATTAATATCAATTTGGGAATAACATTATGGAATTCTAAACCAGAATTTATTGTTTTCCAATCAAAGTACAAATGTATATACACTATATTGTCAACAGTATTGGGACACCTTTACACGACCATGAACTTTAATGGTATCCCAGTCTTAGTCTGTAGGGTTTAATACTGAGTTGGCCCACCCTTTGCAGCTATAACAGCTTAAACTCTTCTGGGAAGGCTGTCCACAGGGTTTAGGAGTGTCTATGGCAGTGGTTCTCAACTCCGGTCCTCGGGACCCCCCAACAGGCCAGGTTTGCAGGATAACTAAAATACATAACAGGTGATATCATTTGCTGCTCAGTGATTGCAGTATTCTAGTCTGCATCTCCCCAAGGTAATACTTAAAATCTGGCTTGTTGGTGGGTCCCGAGGACCGGAGTTGAGAACCACTGGTCTATGGGACTCTTTGACCATTCTTCCAGAAGCGCATTTGTGAGGTCAGGCACTGGTGTTGGATGAGAAGGCCTGGCTCGCATTTTCCACTGTAATTCATACTAAAAGTGTTCTATTTGGCTGAGGTCAGGACTCTGCAGGCCAGTCAAGTTTCTCCACCCCAAACTCACTCATCTATGTCTTTATGGACCTTGCTCTGTGCACTGGTACCAGGGACGTAGCTAAGGGGGGGGGGGTTTTGGGGGTTGAAACACCCCCCAGAGCCTCCTGTCAAAAATCAACTGCATGGCAGAGCAGCCAGGGACAAACCAGGCAGTTGATTTCTAGCAGTCGGCAGTGTTGTGGGAGAGACATTGTAGCTGTCAGCAGGGGCGGACTGATGTTGTTGTTTTGCACTGCAGACAGCTGCTGCAGACTGAACATTCCTGTCCTCGGGCACTGGCGGTGTCGCGGTGATCGGGTCCCTGTTTCCTCCTTAGCGCTGTGGGAGAACGGCTGTCATTAGACTGCTCCTGGCACGCTCCTCCCCGCCGGCCCCTCCTTCCCTCCCGTCCACCCCAGGTGCTTGTATTTGACTTCACCTGGGATGGATCACGGATCGGATGAGAAGAGA
>BLSH010269328.1:219870-243606 GCA_018402905.1 Glandirana rugosa
TAAAATGATATGTGTACTCCGCAGTATGTCCTCTCTTCGGTAAACCCACGAGTCTTACACTAGTCACAAAGTGCCTTTTCCCTTCAGAATGATCTGTGGTCTCTTAAGTGTGACCTCTCTTTGGTATATCTACAAGTCTTACATGACTCTCGAAGAGTGTAAACCGTAGAGCACGAATGGTGGTCTTCTTCTAAGTGGTTCCTCTTTTGTGTAAATTCACGTGTCTTACACCGTCCGCAAAGAGATACTTCAGTGTTGAATAAAGAGTAGTTTTCTCAGTGTGTCCTCTCTTCGGTAAGTCTACAAGTCTTACACTGTTTACAAAACGACTTTTTACCTGTGTGACTCTTTTGATGAGAAATAAGTTGTGACTTCATAGAGAAACGCCTGCCACATTCTGTGCACTTAAATGTGTTTTCTCCTTGGTGAATCTTCTTCTGGTGGTAAGCACGAGATGCCAAATGTGAGAAGCTCTCAGTACATTCTGAACATCTATATGGTTTCTCTCCAGTGTGAATTCTCTGGTGTCTAGTAAGACTTCCCTTTTCCGTGAAACACTGATCACATTCTGAGCACCCAAATGGCTTCTCTCCTGTATGACGCCTCATGTGTATAGTAAAATGTTCCTTTCTTGAGAAATTCTTATCACATTTCAAACATTTAAACATGTTTTCCTTTTATGAATCTTCTTCCTGTGCAAAGAAATGTCTTCTCTGAAAAGCACTTGTTAGATTCTGAGTATTGAAAAAGTCTTCTCTCCTGTGTTAATTCTCTGATGATTACTGAGCTTTGCTGAAAGATTTCTCATGGATCATATTGTGCTTATTAAGATCTATAGGAAGAGGAAAATAAATTGTCATGGAACAAATATTGTATACAGATTAATATCAATTTGGGAATAACATTATGGAATTCTAAACCAGAATTTATTGTTTTCCAATCAAAGTACAAATGTATATACACTATATTGTCAACAGTATTGGGACACCTTTACACGACCATGAACTTTAATGGTATCCCAGTCTTAGTCTGTAGGGTTTAATACTGAGTTGGCCTACCCTTTGCAGCTATAACAGCTTAAACTCTTCTGGGAAGGCTGTCCACAGGGTTTAGGAGTGTCTATGGCAGTGGTTCTCAACTCCGGTCCTCGGGACCCCCCAACAGGCCAGGTTTGCAGGATAACTAAAATACATAACAGGTGATATCATTTGCTGCTCAGTGATTGCAGTATTCTAGTCTGCATCTCCCCAAGGTAATACTTAAAATCTGGCTTGTTGGTGGGTCCCGAGGACCAGAGTTGAGAACCACTGGTCTATGGGACTCTTTGACCATTCTTCCAGAAGCGCATTTGTGAGGTCAGGCACTGGTGTTGGATGAGAAGGCCTGGCTCGCATTTTCCACTGTAATTCATACTAAAAGTGTTCTATTTGGCTGAGGTCAGGACTCTGCAGGCCAGTCAAGTTTCTCCACCCCAAACTCACTCATCTATGTCTTTATGGACCTTGCACTGTGCACTGGTACATATTATTTTGTGTAGGGGGGGTTATAGTGTGGGGTTGTTTTTCAGGGGTGGGGCTTGGCCTTTCATTCCAGTGAAGGGAACGCTTAAAGTGTCAGCAAACCAAAAACATTTTGACAACTTTATACTAACTTTGTGGGAACAGTTTGGGGATGACCCCTTCCTAATCCAACATGACTGCACACCAGTGTACAAATGCACTTCTGGAAGAATTGTCAAACATTCCCATAGATACACTCCTAAACCTTGTGGACAACCTTTCCAGAAGTGTTGAAGTTCTTATAGCTTTAAAGGGTGAGCCAACTCAATATTGAACTCTACAGACTAAGACTGGGGGGCCATTAAAGATCATGTGCGTGTAAAGGCAGGTGTCACAATACATTTGACAATATAGTGTGTATATATATTACAGTTTCGGACAGCACACGTTCTTCATCAAGCTGCATGTATACTACTAAATCTTTTAGTATACATGCAGCTTGACGAAGGACATTTGCTGTCCAAAACTGCGCAGTCGCTTGTAACTTTTATATGCATGAAGTAAAGGAATTCAACTTTAACTGAGATTGTATCTCCAATTTTTGATGTATATCTAGTGGAAAAAGAGGAGTACCATATCAGATGTGATCCTGTTTAAGGAAATCAACTATACAAAATTAACTATACTATGTCCCATCTTGGTATTGGAAATGTATGCACAAGTTATCATTACGAGGAGCTACAATTTCTGGTGACCAACCCTTCATCAAGTTCACAAGCAAATTAAAGTAAAGCTGGACATACACTAGTAGTATTTCAAAATGAAAATTTGTACAAAAATTCTTACAAAAATTGTCAGAACATTCAATTGTTATTCAAAAGTAGTTCAATATTTTGGTTGCTTTTAACATTTAACTTTATCCACTTGCCCTCTGGAAGATTTACCCCTTCATGACCAGGCCATATTTTGCAATATTGCACTGCATTACTTCAACTAAACAACTGCATGGTCATGCGACGCTGTATCCAAATAAAATTGATGTCCTTTTTTCCCCATAAATAAAATAGGATTTTATTAAGAACTTACCGTAAAATCCTTTTCTCTGAGTTCATTGACAGACGCAGCCTCTATTCATGACACATGGGTTAATGCACATCCTACTAGGAGTAGACTAGGTAAAAAGAAAAAAAGCAAGCTGGCCCCTCCCAGGGGGCCGTCCTCACTCAGCATATAACCCCCCAGCTCTGCATAGCATATCAGTTCGTAACAAGCCATACAAATGCAACACAGAGGGGTGGGTGCTGTGTCTGTCAATGAACTCAGAGAAAAAGGGATTTTTTGTATAACTTACCGTAAAATCCTTTTCTCTGAGTTCACTGACAGACGCAGCCTTCTTATGACACATGGGGTTATGCTCATCCTACTAGGAGTAGACTAGGCAAAACAAACAAAAGCATAGGTTGGCCCCTCCCAGGGGGGCGTCCTCACCTTAGCATATAACCCCCCGCCCTGTACAGCACATCAGTTCGTAACAAGCCGTACAAACTCTACGCAGAGGGGTGGGTGCTGCGTCTGTCAGTGAACTCAGAGAAAAGGATTTTACGGTAAGTTATACAAAAAATCCCTTTTTCTCTTCCGTTCACTGACAGACGCAGCCTTCTTATGACACATTGGGACGTCCCAAAGCTGTGCCAATCAAGAGGGGTGGGCAAACCATAACAAATGTACCCAACAGAAAAACGCCCTCTCAGGCGGCGCTAACCGCGCCTAAACTGCCGCTTGTAATACTTTTCGGCCAAAAGCAGCATCCGAGGATGCTGAAACATCGATTTTGTAAAACTTAGTAAACGTGTGCACTGAGCCCCAAGTGGCTGCCTTGCATACCTGTGACACCGAGGCTTGGTGTCTAAACGCCCAGGAAGTACCAACTGCCCTGGTGGAATGAGCCGTGACCGGAAACGGGGGAACCTTGCCCCGAATCTCATATGCATGAGTCACGGTTTTCCGTATCCAACGAGATATATGCATGAGTCACGGTTTTCCGTATCCAACGAGATACGGTAGCTAACGAGGCCGCCATGCCTTTGTGCGACCCTTCCGTCAGCAAAAATAAAGAATCAGATTTCCGAAAGGAAGCTGTAGAACTCAAATACACCCACAAAGCCCTCACCACATCCAAAGAATGCAGTTCAACTTCTTTGGGATGCGACGGATGCGGGCACAATGAGGAAAGAACAATATCCTCATTTAAATGTAAGGAAGAAACCACCTTCGGAAGAAACGAAGGGGAAGGCCGCAAAACTGCCTTGTCCTTATGAAGGACTAAGTAAGGTGACTTGCAGGATAATGCTGCCAACTCCGACACCCGCCTGGCGGATGTGATAGCCACCAGAAAGGCCACCTTCTGCGACAACAACTGTAAGGGAATGTCCCTAATCCTTTCATATGGTGGCTTCTGTAACACAGAAAGCACCAGATTCAAATCCCACGGTCCCAACGGCGACCGTATCCAAGGAGCCACATGACGTACCCCCTGTACAAATGTACGGAGCAGTGAATCAGACGCCAAGGGCCGTTGAAAAAGAACCGCCAGGGCCGAAATCTGCCCCTTAAGCGTACTCAACGCCAGGTTCTTGTCCAGTCCCTGCTGCAAAAATGACAGTACTCTGGACACACTATAAGAGCGGGGGTTCCAACCCCCTGCCTCGCACCAGGCAATATAGGCCTTCCAGATAAATCTTACATGAAGTACTCTTACGTGCTTTAATCATAGTAGGGATTGCGGAGTCAGAGACACCCCATCCCTCAATACCTGGGACTCAATAGTCAAGCCGTCAAAGCCAGCGAGGGTAAAGCAGGGTGCAAGATGGGCCCCTGAGACAGTAGGTCTTCACGAAGTGGAAGACGCTACGGACCATCTGCCACCATCCGCACTACATCGGCGTACCAAGGATGCCGAGGCCAGTCCGGAGCTACCAGGATTGTCAGGATTCCTCCTGCTTCTATCCTGCGTACAACACGCGGTAGAACCTTTAGAGGAGGACAAATGTACAGTAGCCGATACTGACCCCAGGGCATTACCGGTGCGTCCGAGGCGACCGCCAACGGATCTCTTGTTCTGCACACAAAGGTCTGCACCTTGTGATTGTATCTGGAGGCCATAAGGTCCACCTCTGGTGTGCCCCACTTGCGGCAAATCTGGCGGAACACTTCTGGATGTAGGGACCATCTCCCTTGATCCAGAGTCCAGCGACTGAGAAAGTCCGCCAGTCAATTTCCCACACCTGGGATGTAGATTGCCGAGAGAGCTGGCATGTGAAGTTCTGCCCCCCCGACGGATCAGAGCCGCCTCTGCGGTTGCTGCTGCGCTTCTTGTTCCGCCCTGATTGTTTACATACGCCACAGCCGTGGCACTGTTCGACTGAACCTGAACAGGGAGGCCTCGCAGCCTTTTTGTCCAACAGGACAGGCAAAGCCTGCTCGCTCTCAGTTCCACTACATTTATCGGAAGGCAGGCTTCCTGCACTGACCAATGACCCTGGGCAGAGAACTGACCCAGGACCCCTCCCCAGCCCGATAGGCTGGCATCCGTCGTTACTATCGACCAATTGAGGGGAGGAAAACTTTTCCCTCACCTTAGGGCCGGAGCCCGAATGGACTGATGATCCGACCTGATCAGCCTGTCTAGGGATAGGTGAGATTTGTCCTACAGCGACAAAATTGCCCTCTGCAGGAGCTGAGTGTGACTCCGGGCGTAAGGTACCGCTTCGAAAGTCGACACCCTGAGCCCCAACAGCCGTATACAGAACCGTAAGGAGAACCACTGGCGTGATAACAGGGTTCGCACTGCTGCCTGAAGTGTTAGGAGCTTGCTCGGTGTTAGAGACACCCCTGCCTGTACCCTGCTTGTAGTGTCAGCAACTTGGCCGGAGGTAAGAACACCTTCGCCTGCTCCGTGTCCAGTATTAGACCCAGATATCCAAGTCGACAGGACGGGGTCAACGTCGACTTCTGCAGGTTGATCAGCCAGCCAAAGTCTCTCAACGAGGCCATGGTGATAGCCACATTGTCCTCCAGAGCCGAGGCAGACTCCACTCGCAGGAGTAGGTCATCGAGGTATGCTACCACAGCAATGCCCCTCTGCCTCAATAGTGCCAGCACTGGCAACAGCTTGGTGAAGACCCAAGGAGCCGAGGCCAGACCGAAGGGAAGTGCCACAAATTGGTAATGTCGGTCTCCTACCACAAACCGCAGGAAGCGCTGATGCCGGAGACAAATGGGGACATGCAGATACGCGTCCCTGATATCCAGAGATGCCATGAAGTCCCCTTGGTGAAGGGCAGCCACGACTGAGCGGACTGAGTCCATCCTGAATTTCTGCGCTTTCACTAAGTGATTTAGCGCTTTCAGATCCAGAACTGGCCTGACCCCATCCATCTTTCTTCACCACAAAGAGGTTTGAGTAGAAGCCACGAAACCATTCCAACAGAGGTACCGGCACAATCACCCCTTGTTCGGACAGCGTCTGAACAGCCCCTAAGAGAGCTTCTCGACGCTCCTGCGGGAGTCTCAAGTTCGATGGGCAGAACCTGTCTGGGGGTAGAGTACTGAACTCTATCCTGTACCCGGAAGACACCACTTCCCGTACCCACTGGTCAGAAATGCGGGCAGTCCACTTGTCTGCGAACCCCAGAAGCCGGCCCCCCACCCGAGAGTAGGGCGGGGTCAACCCCTCAAACGGAGGACTTTTCTTCCATCCTTTCGGGCTTGCGCTGCCAGGGCCGCTTACCGGACCCCAAGGCAGACTTGCCGGGTCTTGAGCCCTTGCCCGCTGAACCAGGCGCCTGAAAAAAACGCTTCTGGGCCGATGATGAGGGCCCCGCTTATGGCGGTATTCCCGCCGCTTGGGTTCTGAGAGAAAGGTACTCTTCCCACAGGTGAAATCCTTAATGATTTCATCCAATTGCGCCCTGAAAAGCCGACCACCCTGAAAAGGGAGGTCCGTGAGGCCCTTTTTTGGACGCATGGTCACCTGACCAACACCGCAACCACCGCAACCGTCAGACAATGACTGCAAAAAAACAGACATATTCGACAGCATGGGGAGCAGGACCAAGGCTGCATCACACAGGTGCCGGAGACCCTGTATCAGGTGGTCAGCACGCTGCAAAGCCCCAGGTGAGCACCTGCAGCCCAAATCATTGTGCAATTCTGTCGCATATTCTGTAAGTGACTGTACCACCACGGCCGACGCCAGAGCTGGCCTCATGGCCGCCCCGCCACCAAGCACAATGCCTTGGATACGGCCTCCGTCCACCTATCGGGCAGATCCCAAAAGGCTGGAGACCCTTCCCAGGGAATGGTCGTCCCCCTAGTCCGACGAGCCACCGGTGGGTCCACTGCGGGAGATGCCCACTTCTGCAAAAGACTGTCCTCAAAGAATAGTACACAGAAACACGTTTGGGCAGTGAAAAAGGAATTCTGTGGACGCTGCCATTCCTTATCCACAAACTGGTCAAAAAATTGGACATAAGGATATGCCTTAGGGGTCCGTGACGGCTTGAAGGACCCACAAACACAGGCTCCAGCGACTCCCCGGCTTGGTCCAGCCGCAATGACTCACGGAGATCGGTGATCAGCGCCCTTTCACGTGCCACCGAGGCCCCCTGGTCTCCGTCCAAGGGCTCCAGTTCACCATCTGAGAGCTCCACGGGGGACCCTGTGACCACAGAGCCCCCTTCTGGTTAAGATTCCCCCACAGAGGAAGGAGGGGGGTGGACACTTTTTAGACACCCCCTTGGCACGGCTCGGTACCCCCCCATGCGAAAAACTCTCCAAAAAATGGAAGTTAACTGGTCCAGGGGAACCAGAGGTCCCAGCACAGTTTGCGCTTCTGCGGACCCCTCCGGAGGAGAGCCCGCAGGTTCGGCCGCCATTGTACCACCGGAACTCTTTTAGGGCCTATGGGCCATGACACCCCACAATGCTGCCCCACCAAACTGCCCCACAGAGTGACCAGGGTATGCCCAGGAGGACTCTGCACCGCCGCCACCGCCACCCCAGGGAAAAGTCAGCCATACCTGCTGATCTGTATGCCCCTCTTAGCCACCGAGGAGTGCTGTCCGCCACTGACAATTTTTTCCCTGCCACTGCAGGGAAATAGTAGAGGAACCTTGACCCCATGATCCTCCACCGGACTTACGGTACAGCTAGTCGCCCCCCCTCCGCACCCCAGAGGGGGGAGGGGGGGTGTCACTCACCATTCCCGACAGGCGCAGCGGGTAGCCACCCGGTAGCAGACCTTCGTCCCCCCAAGTGGGGAGGGATGCTGCCGGCCAGAACGCCCCTGGACGCAAGCACAGCCCGGTCACTCAGACATAAGTGGGGTTCACCCACTAGCCCCCCGCAAGGAACGGGTACGATGTGGCGGACCCCGCTAAAGCTAAGGGTAGCTCGCATCGGTCGGCTGTGCTGGGGAAATTTCAGGATTCGAGTTATCCTCTATGCCCCAGCCAGCTACTTGATAGCAGTCTTTATCAGATAGCTTAAAAAAAGCAAACAGAAGAAAAAATGGGGAACTGCAGATCCCAACAGGGAACCAGGTCTAACTCCTTGCACTAGGCATGAAAAAACTAATATGCTATGCAGAGCTGGGGGGTTATAGGCTGAGTGAGGACGGCCCCCTGGGAGGGGCCAGCTTGCTTTTTTCTTTTTGCCTAGTCTACTCCTAGTAGGATGTGCATTAACCCATGTGTTAGAGCTGCACGATTAATTGTATTAAAATCGAGATCTCGATCTACCCCCCCCCCCGCGATCTCCATTGGGCATTACCGTGATTTTCAGTGCAGTCAATGGGGTCCGACTTGCGAGGCGACTCTGCACGACTTGACAGTAATAAAAGTCAATGCAAGTCGCCTGAAGTCTTTTCAAGTCGGAGCGACTTGAGTCTAAGGGGAGACAGCCAAGTCTGGGCAGAGAGCCAAGTTCTGAGTCACCATTGATACAAAGTAATTTACTTCAAAGGCATGAACTCTGAGTGAACTCCCCTTTTATAGATTTTTGGTTTAACCATTTAAAGACTAAATCTTTCCTGACACTTGCTGTTTACAAATAAAAATCCATTATTTTGTGCTAGAAAATGACTTAGAACCCCCAAACAGTATATATTTTTTTTAGCAGAGACCCTAGAGAATAAGATGGCGGTTGTTGCAATATTTTATGTCACACGCTGTTTGTGCAGCGGACTTTTAAATGCAATTTTTTTTTTGAAAAATGACCCTTTCAAAAAACTAAACAGTGCTGTTAACCCAATTTTTTTGTATATTTAATATATTACGCCGCGAGAATCGTGATCTTTATTCCAAGCAAAAAAATCGTGATTCTCATTTTGGCCAGAATCGTGCAGCTCTACCATGTGTCATGAATAGAGGCTGCTTCTGTCAATGAACGTAAGGCTGCTTTCACACTGGGGCTGGCGGGCGGTAGCGGTAAATCCCCGCTACGGCGCCGCTATGCAGGCGGGTGTGCGGCACTTTTAACCCCCCACAAGGGGTTAAAACGGGGTTAAAAGTGCTGGCACTCAGCGCTACCGAGGCGGTGTGCAGCCGCTCAATGGCAGGGGCGGTAGAGGAGCGGTAAATTACCGCTCCCCTCACCGCCCCAAAGATGCTGCTTGCAGGACTTTTTGTAAGTTCCTGCTAGCGCACCGCCCCAGTGTGAAAGCACTCAGGGCTATCACATTGGGGTGGATGGGGGGGACTTTTGAGGCGCTTTACAGACGCTATTTTTAGCTAAATAGCATCTGTAAAACGCTCCAGTGTGAAAGGTGGTATTTGATCACCTCTGCAATTTTTATTTTTTGCACTATAAACAAAAAAGACCGCCAATTTTGAAAAAAACAAGACAATATTTTAAAAACCACATCCAATAAAAAAATGAAAAAATAAAAATTCTTCATAAATTTATGCCAATATGTATTGGTGTAATATGCTACATATTTTTGGTAAAAAAAAATTACCAGTTACACTTACCGGTAACGGTGTTTCTATGAATTCTTCCAGGACGGCACAGCTGAGAGATGACGGTCTCAACTGGACAGGAAACACAATCAAGAACAGAGTTTAACCACTTCAATACTATGCACTTAGAACACTTTCCTAGCAGACCAATTTTCAGCTTTCAGTGCTGTTGCGTTTTGAATGAGAATTGTGCAGTCGTGTGACGCTGTACCCAAACAACGTTTTTATCATTTTGTTCCCACAAATAGAGCTTTCTTTTGGTGGTATTTGATCACCTCTGCGGTTTTTATTTTTTGCGCTATAAACAAAAAAAGACCGAAAATTTTGAAAAAAAAAATTCTCTATTTCTGTCAAAAAACTTTGTAAATAAATAAATTTTCTCCATCACTGATGGGCACTGATGAGGCTACACTGACGGGCACTGATCTGGCAGTACTGATTGGCACTGATGAGGTGGCACTGATGATGAGGCACTTATATGCAGCAATGATGAGCACTGTTAGGTGGCACTGATAAGCAGCACTGACGGGCACTGTTATAAAACACTGACGGGCACTGATATGCAGCAGTGACGGACCCCGATAAGCGGCACTGATGGGCACTCATAGAAGGCACTGATTGGTACTCATAGGCGGCACTGATAGGTGGCACTGATAGGTGGGCACTAGTAGGTGGCACTGGTGGGCACTGAAATGTGGCACTGGTATGCACTGATAGGGGCACTGGTACACACTGATGGGGCACATGTACAGAAAGGGGCCCATTCCCTGGTGGTCTAGGGTGGCATCTGAAGGTGGCACTAAGTGCCATTCATATTGGGCACTATGCCCCTTACCTGGTGGTCTAGGGTGGTCTCCCTGCTGCTCCAGATTGGCTCCCTGGTGGTCCCTGGTCGGCTCCCTGGTGGTCCTAGGTGGGGACATTGCTGGTGGTCCCTGGGCAGGCTCCCTGGTGGTCTAGTGTGGCGATCCGAGGGGGGGGGGTGTGCTGATAAATCATCAGCACAAACCCTCCCTGTCAGGAGAGCAGCCGATCGGCTCTCCACTACTCAGGTCTGCAGACCCGAGTACAGGAAAGCCGATAAACAGCTTTCCTGTATTACACTGTGACCAGCCGTGATTGGTCACGGCTGATCACAACATGGTAAAGTGTTTCGGATGGAAGCACTTTACCGAGATCGGTATTGTGGGGGGGGTCAGACTGACCTCCCACACCAACGATAGCCGCAATGCGCGCCCCCCCGGGCGCGCGGCGGCTTGTTATCCTGAGGACGTCATATGACGCCCAGTCAGGATAACTGAACCACTTCCCGGCCGCCATTCTGCATACGGCGGTCGGGAAGTGGTTAAAAGGCCCCACCTCCCTCTGCCCCTCAGTTGAGACAAAGTATTAACCCACACCAGTGCACGAGTGTATCCTTCTGTGCCAACAGACAACACCAACACATAAATGGGTGGGAAGTAGGCCTGCCGTCCTGGAAGAATTCCTAGAAACACCGTTACCAGTAAGTGTAACTGGTAATTTTCTCCAGTCATTCTTCCAGGACGGCACAGCTGAGATGATGAGCAAGGAGCTCAGGCCTACCTTTGGGGTGGGACCACTGCCTGCAGGACTTTTCTACCGAACGCCAGGTCCTGAGGTGACAACAAATCAACCCTGTAGTGCCTCAGGAATGTGTTCTGGCTTGTCCACGTGGCCGCTTTACAAATCTGGTCAATCGAGGCGCCCCCCTTTTCAGCCCAGGAGGTCGCCAGAGACCTAGTGGAATGAGCTTTTAATCGAGCAGGGGCTGGTTTACCAGTCTGCTCATAAGCTACTAAAATTGCCTGCCTTATCCACCTTGCCACGGTCGACTTATATGCCTGGGGACCCTTCTTCTGACCCCAGAAATTAATCAGCAAATGGTTAGACCTCCTAAAACCTCTGACACGGTCTAAGTAAATTAACATACAACGTCTAACATCCAAAGTGTGGAAGCTTGTTTCCCTCTCATTACAGGGACTTGCGCAAAATGAGGGGAGAACAATCTCTTGGTTCCTATGGAACTGCGAGGCCACCTTTGGGAGGTATAGGGGGTCTTGTCTAAGTATCACCCTGTCCTCTAAAATCAACAAAAAGGGCACTTTAATTGTCAGAGCCTGTAGGTTACCTATCCTTCTGGCTGACATAATCGCCAGAAGGAAGGTCATTTTAAGAGAAAGTAACTTAAGAGATGTCTGAGCTACCGGCTCAAAAGGTTCCCTAGTTAGGGCATCCAGTACCAAGGATAAATCCCACGGCGGAAAACTCTTTGCTCTCACCGGGGTTACCCCTTCTCTGGCCAACAAAAATCTTTTTATGAGCGGGTCCAGGGCTAGCCTTCTATCTAAATTGCAATTAGAAAACCATGATCCACATGGATGGGAATTTGAATGAGGTCTGAATCCCGTACGGAACAGCACCTCCATCCCTGTTTGCCTATTAAAAAGGAAGGGAGATTGGGACTTTAAATGAGGCTGGACGGTGAAAGTTGCATTGAAACAAAGATCACTTTAATTTGGATCAAAGTACAGCATTTACAGCAATACATATTCAACAACATGGCACATGGGTAATTATGACAGATACAAATGATTTTGAGTAGTTGCGATAGATAACAGATACAATGTAGTCATCACTTGAAGGGCTCTACGCGTTTCGTGACCCGTGTCACTCGTCAGGAGCCAAAAAGACATATATCAAGTTGTATCTGTAGAAGCAAAAATTGTATAACTATAAAAATTTGGTCAACCGTAAAAAATTATTAAATAGTTGTAATAACCACAAAAACAAGGGCAATCACGCTAGCCTGGACGCCCACCCGCACACTCAGACGTGGACACCAGGGGCCCGGGGCACGGCAAACACACCACTCCGGGAGCTGAGGGGGCAGGTAACCATGGCCTGCAATACAACACAAAGGAAACCTCAAGAAGTGAAAATAGGTGAATAGGGTTCCACCACCATAGTGGATTGAAATAGGAGTGCTGGACAAGGACCCGTGACAAGGGAGGGGAGGGCCGTGCAGGAAAAAGTGATGGGTGGTGTGTGAAAGAGGGAAGGAGACTTACCGTGGGGAAAGGGGGGAATGTGTGGAAGAAAGTAAAAAAGCTGTGCCAGGAAGTGAGGAAAGGCTGGAAATGAGGAGAGGCTCCTTTGTGTAGACGCAGGACCGCCCCCAACATCACGTGGGCGTCCCAGGATGGAGGAAATGGCACCAACACCCGGGCAGCCATAGGCTGCCCCATAGTGTGATAGCCGATCCCCTCAAAGGACGCCAGATGAAACCACACCTGCTGGAGCGCGGCGTCAGCCAGACGCCGCCGACCCGGCCGTGGAGCGTGACGTCGATGCGTGGTCGGAGGCACCGCCTCCTTCCCCATGCGTGCGAACAGGCAGAGGAGGAGGGGGGGCCCCAAGCACGCATCGCAGCTCCCGGAAGTGGCGGGGACACCAGGACATCGGGACCCCCGATGCACCCCAGAGCGAGGGGGTGCTGCACCAAGGCCCATGGGTGCCAAGGGGGAACCCTATTCTTTTGCTGTGGGTCTATAGGGATTATGGCTGAAAAAATATGGTAGAATAGTAATATAATATTATTTTAAAATTGATGAATATGAATTAAATATTAAATATTAACATACCCCTTTAACCCTGACTGGCTCGATGAGTGTGTTAGACTCATGTATGCATGTTTTGCATGAGCACAGGGGGGTATAAATTAATAAACCGTCAGCCTCCATCCCTGTTGCAAATTGCAATTAGAAAACCATGATCCACATGGATGGGACTTTGAATGAGGTCTGAATCCCGTACGGAACAGCACCTCCATCCCTGTTTGCCTATTAAAAAGGAAGGGAGATTGGGACTTTAAATGAGGCTGGACGGTGAAAGTTGCATTGAAACAAAGATCACTTTAATTTGGATCAAAGTACAGCATTTACAGCAATACATATTCAACAACATGGCACATGGGTAATTATGACAGATACAAATGATTTTGAGTAGTTGCGATAGATAACAGATACAATGTAGCCATCACTTGAAGGGCTCTACGCGTTTCGTGACCCGTGTCACTCGTCAGGAGCCAAAAAGACATATATCAAGTTGTATCTGTAGAAGCAAAAATTGTATAACTATAAAAATTTGGTCAACCGTAAAAAATTATTAAATAGTGCCAATCTCCCTTCCTTTTTAATAGCCTTCTATCTAAAAACACAGATAGGGCTGCCACCTGGACCCTGAGGATCCTGACTGCCAGACCCAGATCCACTCCATCCTGGAGAAAATCCAGAATGGATGGAATGGCCTGAACCGGGACCTCTCTCGCTGAACACCAGCGAGGGAAGACCCCCCAGACTTTGGCGTAAATGTGCCTGGTGACCGGCTTCCTGCTCAACAGGAGGGTGTCAATTACCTTTTCTGAGCGTCTTTTTTCCCTAAGGAGCTCCCTCTCAAGCACCAGGCCGTCAGGAACAGGAACCCTGGATCGGGATGAAGTACCGGTCCCTGACAGAGAAGATCCTGTCTGAGAGGTAGACAAAGAGGAGGGGCGACTGACCACCTCTTCAGAGTGGGAAACCATGCCCTCCTTGGCCACCAGGGCGTGATCAGAACAAGAAGGACCCCTGTCCGGCTTAGCTTCTGAAGTACCCTGGGGATGAGAGCAAGGGGAGGAAATGCATAAGCCAGGCCGAAGTCCCACCTGTGGGCTAGGGCATCTACCCCTTCGGACTCCAATTCCCTGGCGAGAGAGAAAAACCTTCCTGTTTCCTTTGGAGGCAAACAAGTCCACCTCTGGAGAACCGAACTGCTGTTTTATCAAAGCAAAGATCTCGTTGCAGAGTTCCCATTCCCCCTGTTAAATGGGCCGTCTGCTCAGATAGTCTACTTCCACATTGTGCTCTTCCCTTATGTGGACTGCATAGATTGAAGGAATCCTTTCTGCCCACTCGAGGATATCCTGCACCAGCTTGGCTAATTTTTGGGACTTGGTTCACCCTTGGTGGTTCAGGTAGGCTACTGCAACTACATTGTCCGAGAACACCTGGACCTCCCTGTCCTGGATCCGATCTCTGAACACCTTCAGTGCCTCTCCGACTGCCAGGAGCTCCCTGAAGTTGGAAGATGCCCTGCTCTGAGCCTGATCCCAGGACCCCTGGGCCCGAAGATCTTCCAGGTGGGCCCCCCACCCCCAAGCGTTCGCGTCGGTAATAATGCTTAGAGGCTTTTGTTGGGTCCAGGGACGGCCGTCTAACCCCCATCCTGGACTGAGCCATCATCCCAGTGTTTTTCTTACGTTTCCCGGGAGGAACACCTTTATTTCCAAGGACTCCCTCTTTCTGCCCCAACAGGCAAGAAGGAACCTCTGGAAGTGTTTCGTGAGTGGAGCTGGGCCCAAGGTACCGCAGGGACACAGGGATACAAGATGTCGTGAGGCCCAGGACCCTCATGATGGCCCTCAGTGACACCACCTTGGAGTCGCACACGGGCAACACTGCTCCCTGAACCTTCTCTACCTTTTCTAGGGGGAGGAAAATTCTCTGTGCTACCGAATCCACTCAGTAGCCCAAGAATCCCTTTTACTGAGATGGCTCTAGGGAGGACTTCTCCTGGCTGATCATCCAGCCTAAGCTTTCTAGGGAGGAAATCACTCTGTCCCGATCTGACAACAGCTGATCCTGGGAAGAGTTGTAGATCAGCATGTCGTCCAAGTATGGAATCAGGGCTATTCCCTGGAGGTGGATATATGATACCACCTTGGCAAGGACCTTAAAGATCCTTGGACTGGAAGCCAGCCCAAAGGGAAGTGCCCTGAATTGCCAGTGTCGGACGCCCTGCTTCATCTTGATTGCGAAGCGCAGGAATCTCTGGTGCGATGGGGACATGGAGATCCTTCAGATCCAGCGTGATCATGAAAACCCCCTCCAAGAGGTGTCTCCTGACCGTGTAGATGCTTTCCATACGGAATTTTTTGTATCTTAAGTGTTTGTTCAGCTTCCGTAAATTTATAATCAGTCTGAACTTCACCGAGGGTTTCAATACCACAAAAATGTGTGAGTAAAACCCCCACCACAACTGTCCTGCTGGAACTGGGGGCGACGACCTCCTGATCCTCCAACTCCCGAACACTCACCAGGAGCCCCTCTGCTTTCTGCGGATCTCGGGGCAAGTGCGTTAGGACGAAGTTTGGAGGTGGGGTGGACAGGAACTCCAACCTGTACCCCTCCTCTACCAGGCGGAAATGTACGGGCTCTGAGTGATTTTCTCCCACATGGGGAGGAACCACCTGAGCCTCCCACCAACCCGTGGGTTGGCGTCACTTAGATTCCTTAGTGGAAGGACTGGGACAGGAAAAAGGGATTCTTCCTTTCTGTTTTCCCTTCCAGAACCCCCACCTTTTACCTGTCTCCCTCTTACCCTTGAACCTGTCCTTGGCAGGGGGGGCCTCGAAAAAAAATCCTTTTCTTGCCCTTTTTGGGTTTCACCGGAAACTTCTTTCCTTTTTCTGCTGAACGGAACAGAACCTGCTCATAGCCTGTCCCAAAGAGCAGGGAGCCCTCGAAGGGTATCCCACAAAGACGGGATTTGGACGTGAAATCTCCATCCCACGTCTTTACCCAAAGTGCCCTCCTAGCTGAATTTAGGAGGGCTGCTGACTTGGCAGTTGTCCTTACTGTTTCTACTGCTGAGTCAGCCAGAAAAGCTACTGCTTTTCCAATCACTTCCAGGGAGTCCAAAACTTTCTTGGTTTTAGTTCCTCTGGATACATGATCCACCAGCCTGCCGAACCAAGCATCAACATTCCTGGCAACGCAGGCGGAAGCCAATGCTGGACCCATAGCCGCTGCATTGGCTTCCCAGGCTCTACGCAGCAACGTTTCCGACTTTCAGTCCATCTGATCGGGGATGTTGCCAGCATCTTCGAAGGAAAGATCTGACCCCTTGGAAACCTGGGCCAAGGAGGCATCCAGCCTGGGGACCTTGAGGAACTTTTCCTCATCTTCATCGCTAAAGGGGCACCTGCGCTTCCAGGTCTTTAGCCTCAAAACCTTCCTCTCTGGTTCCTTCCATTCCCTCAGAATTATATCCCTGAGAGAATGGTGGACCAGGAGAGATTTTGCCTGTGGTTTAGACAGACCCCTGTACATCCTGTCCTGGGCTGAAACCCTTTGTGATGGCTGTTGGATGCCTTCAGAAGGCCCTCCTTCAGAAGACCCTCCATATCCTCTGCAGACAACAGGTGTCTGCCAGGCCTAGACTCTTCACTCTCCTGGCTATCCTGATCAGGATCCTCCTCCTCCTCTAGAGAGCTTAGGTCTGAAAGTTCGGCCTCTTCGGAGTCATGCTCCGTTGGATCTCCAAAGGACCCCCCTGTGCTACCCCTGGAGGTCCCCTGGGATGGGGACCCCTCCCTACTACAGAAGGACTCTGCCCGACAGCCGGTCCCTGTAGAAGATTTAAAGGCCTGCAGGGTAGAGAGCATTTCAGATTGTAAGACAAGGCAGTCCTTCATAACCTGCGCAGTTTCTTTGCCTGCTAACTTGTGGATGCACTCAAAGCAAAACGGCTTTGTGTGCTCCTGTGGAAGTTTATCGTTGCAATAGCCGCAACTCTTAGAGCGGGAAGGGGCCTTAGATTTAGATCTAGTGGCTGACCCCTGGGCTGGGCATTCCGTTCCTGCAAAGAAACACATACCAGAAACGCACATTACAAAAGGATGTTTCTGCAGCCCCTACTATCCATGAGGGGGGTAAGGAATAGGGCTCCCCCCTAACCTTCCCCTTTCTTCAGCCAGGTAGACTCACCCCCTGTGGCCTCCTCGAGTGCTGAGGGCCCTTCAGGCCCGCTTTCCCTCTCCATCCGCCCACTCCACATGCCAAGCAGGAGTCTTGAGAACAAAAGAGAGAAAGGAGGCGCCTCTAAGTGCAATATTAAAAAGTACATTTATTCACAAAGTTTAAAAACACTCACAGGATGTTGAGGGATAAAACAGCATGGAAAGCCAGTCCAAAGTGGCGTCACTGGGGATACTCTGCAGCTGGGGAAGATCCGTCTCTAGCCGCTGTGACAAGTCTGTATTCTCACTGGAAGATGGTGTAGCTGCCGGCTGTGTTCCAGAGTGAGGCTTGCAGCGCGGAAGGCGGGGGCGCAGGTCCGTGACGTCACTCGCTATGCGACGCGTTTCGTAGGCGGGAATCGGCTCAGATGTCCGTGAGGCCGCGCCTCTTCTTCAGGCTGCAAGCCTCACTCTGGAACACAGCCGGCAGCTACACCATCTTCCAGTGAGAATACAGACTTGTCACAGCGGCTAGAGACGGATCTTCCCCAGCTGCAGAGTATCCCCAGTGACGCCACTTTGGACTGGCTTTCCATGCTGTTTTATCCCTCAACATCCTGTGAGTGTTTTTAAACTTTGTGAATAAATGTACTTTTTAATATTGCACTTAGAGGCGCCTCCTTTCTCTCTTTTGTTCTTTTAGCTTCATGAAGCCCGGTTCAGCTTCTCAGGATTGGCTGCCTTCTCCCCAGAGTTTCCTCCAAAAACTTGCAGAAAAAAACTTGTCTTACTACCCACGCCTTAGACCATGTGAAGTGATAGTGAAGTTTTGCCTCACCTTTTCAAAAAACTGTCCGTACCCCTTCCTCTGGACACAGTGACTGGGCTGATAACAACTGTGCGCACATACCCATTTATTTTTTACAAGCAGGAGTCTTGGCAGCTTCTCTGGCACAGCCTGGACCCCCTCTCCGTGCAGTTCCGTGTGTACCACGCTGATGGCCGCTGCCATTTTGCCCGAGCCGACCCGGAAATGGCCTCTAGCGGCGGATGTGATGTCAGACGCGCGTACGTGCTCCTCCTCCCAGCACCCAGAAGCTCAGCACGGCGTCCCGACCGCCTGGAGAGCTCCATGGGGCCGGTTATTCTGGCGCCCAAGCTCTCCTTCAGCCTGCAGCCGCTGTGCGCCCCCACTGTCCTGCTCCCCTGACCACCAGCGCTCCGGATCGCTCAGCTGCATTAGGAACCCTCTGGCTGGCCATTCTGACAGCCTCCTCCATCCCATCAACCACTTTCAGGTAGGAGGAGGGAGTGGGAAAGTGGTCCCTGGCGTTCTGGGTGACCCCACTGTCCCCAGAATTCCCCAGCTCTCGGGGGGGGGCCTTACAGCCGTCTACCACTTTCGGGCTGCCCTTCCCCCCCCAAGTCTTGCCCAAGGCTTTGCCCCCGGCCAGCATCCACCTCCGGTCTGCCGCAGGGTCGGAATCCAGGAGGAGGACCTCAGCCCCAGGCCTTGATCCAAGGGAAAAAATAACAAAATGTTTCGCTGCATCCCTGTGGGAAACACAATAAAAAACTGAGGGGCAGAGGGAGGGTGGGGCCTTTTAAACTCTGTTCTTGATTGCGATTCCTGTCCAGGTGAGACCGTCATCTCTCAGCTGTGCCGTCCTGGAAGAATGACTGGAGAAATGGTGGGCATTTTAGTCAACTAAAATGTATTGCAGATTTAGTCGACTTAATACGATTAAAACTAAAACAATTGCAGATGACAAAAATGGGATTAAAAGTAAAATGGCATTTTAATCAAAAGACTAAGATTAACCCCTTCCTGCTCGTAGGACGTCCATGGATGCCTGGACTTTGAGGGGTGATATCTGAACAGTGCCAGCAGCTACAGGCACCGTTCAGATATCATTCTTTCAGGCTGGCGATTCCCTACACCATAAGAACAATCATAGCAGCAGTTCATCCGCTTGCTCATTTTTATAGGCAGGGGAAGGGGATGTCCCCCCCCTCCCACCACCATTTGTTGCTTCTCCCGTGCCGCCCGTACGATTGGCGGCAGGGAGAAGGAATCCGTCACCGCCGGATGTTTGTCAGGAAGATGACTGATGACCATCTCAGTCATCTCTATGACCCTCGGAGGCCCGGGCGCGACGTTATGACGTCACGTCCGGGCCGGCTTTAGTAAACAAAGTTGTGATCACGGCTGGAAAGGCCGGGATCGGAATTTTTTTTCTGATCTCAGTCTTTCCAGCCTGCAGGAGAGATGTGAGGTTTTATTGACCCCATATCTTTCCATAAAGAGGACCTGTCATGCACCATTCCTATTACAAGGGATGTTTACATTCCTTGTAACAGGAATAAAAGTGATCAAAAAAAAAAAAATTAAAGAGACAGTGTAAAAATAAAAAATAAATAATAATAAAAAAATTAAAGTGCCCCCGCCCACAGAAGCGAACGCATATGTAAGCCCCGCCCACATATGTACCCCGTGTTCAAACCACACATGTGAGGTATTGCAGCGTACGTTAGAGCGAGAGCAATAATTCTAGCACTAGACCTCCTCTGTAACGCTAAACATGTAACCTGTAAAAAAGTGTTCGCAATTTTAAAGCGTGACATGTTGGGTATCAATTTACTCGGCGTAACATCCTCTTTTACAAAATAGAAAAAAATTGGGCTAATTTTACTGTTTTGTATTTTTTTAATTCACTAAACTGTTTCTTTTCAAAAAAAAAAAAAAACGCATTTGAAAAATTCCTGTGCAAATATCGTATGATATAAAAAGTTGCAATGATCGCCATTTTATTCCCTAGAGTCTCTGCTAAAAAAAACATATCTAATGTTTGGGGGTTCTGAGTAATTTTCTAGCACAAACATTATGATTTTTACATGTAGGAGAGGAGTGCCAGAAATGGCCCGGATATGAAGTGGTATTTGCCGGCGTATAAGACGACTTTTTCCCCCTGAAAAACATGCCTCCAAGTGGGGGGGTCGTCTTATACGCCGGGTGCGCTCCGCTCTATACCACCACTGCGGAGGTATAGAGCTGCATTAGCCGCTGCTCCTTCTTTAGTACCGGCTCCCGTGCCGGCGGAGTGATATGCAGCTGCACTCCGCCCTCTCACTGTGTTCGGGGAGGGCCAGGGAGCGGGTGCGGCGGACTCGATCGCCAACGGCTACCCGCGATGCCCCCCCGAGTGAAAGAACGGAGGTCTGTGTAAGTAAACACGGACCTCCGTTCTGTGAGAAGGGGAAGGGCTGTGATCACTTCCCTTCCCCTGCTAGGGCAGCCCACACACAGAACACGCCCAGGAAACATAGTTAACCCTTAGAGTGCCCCCTGCAGGTTAACCCCTTCACTGCTAATGGCATTTACACAGTAATCAGTGCATTTTTATAGCACTGATCTCTGTATAAATGCCAATGGTCCCAAAAAAGTGTCAAAATGTCCGACATGTCCGCTGAAATATCGCAGTACCGCTAAAAATCGCAGATCGCCGCCATTACTAGTAAAAAATAAAAAATAAATAAAAACCCCAAAAATGAATTCTCATCATCCGTAAACGAGGCCACTTTTGCGCAAACCAATCAATAAACGCAGATTGCAATTTTTTTTTCAACATGTTGAAATCAAATGTGATGTTCTTTTACATTTTATTTGGTGTGTGGAAGGTGTGGGGAAGAGGGGGTAGTCTTATACGGCGAGTATATAACAAACTCTATATTTTGAGTGGAAATGGTGGGGGGGTCATCTTATACGCCCAGTCGTCTTCTACGCCGGCAAATACAGTAAATTTAATTTTGTTTGCCAAAATTAACACTGAAGGCCACACAATGATCAACATTCAGTCTCTGCTGCACCGGCTGGATTGTGATCAGTGGACGCTCAGCTTAAAGTGATATTAAATCCAAATCCAAAAATGTAGTATTTTGCAGTTAAACAATCGTTAGATGTGGTGGCTGCATTAGTTTTATTTTCATGCTTTTTTCCCTCTGTTCTCACCTGGTGATCTGGCCAGTAACACCCCTCCTGTATTAGAGCACCCCCACTCTGGATGAAGGAGCACAGGGGGCAGTATTGTCAGTCTAGGGGGAGGGGAGTGCTAGATGGACTAGCAGAATTAAATACACTAACAAACTGATGTCAAACTCCAGCTAATATTTTATAATCAATTACAGCAAACTGTTTTTTTTCTTTTGAGATCGATAAAATAACATAAGGGTTTGCCTCATCCCTGTAATTGCAAGAGAGCTTGATCTTTTGAAAAACAATAGGGCTTACTGGCTGGATCACCAAATGAAAATAGAAGAAAGAATTGGTAAGCTGCAATACATGAAATCTTCGCTTTTGTGTTTAACCACTTGCCGACCGCAGTCTGACGGCGACAGAGTGGCTCGTTATCGCAAACCGCTGTCATATGGCGGTGGCTGAGATAACTAGTGCTGTGAGCGCGCACTGCCGGAGGCACGTTCGCTGTGTCTGGGGGGGAGCCAGGAAGTGGGTAGGGCGGACTCGATCGCTGCTGGCTACCCGCGATGCCCCCCCCCCCCACAGTGAATGAACGGAGGTCCATGTATGTAAACACGGATCTCCGTTCTCATAGAGGGGGAAGGGCTGTGATCGCAGGCTTCATGTATATGGAATCCGTGATCACTCCCCTCCCCCAGCCAGCCCAGCCCCCATACAGTTAGAACACGCCCAGGGTACACAGTTAACCCTTAGAGCGCCCCCTGCAGGTTAACCCCTTCACTGCCAATGGCATTTACACAGTAATCAGTGCATTTTTATAGCACTGATCGCTGTATAAATGCCAATGGCCCCAAAAAAGTGTCAAAATGATCCGACATGTCCGCTGAAATATCGCAGTACCGCTAAAAATCGCAGATCGCTGCCATTACTAGTAAAAAATAAAATAAAAACCCCAGAAATGAATTTGCATTGCCCATAAGCGTGGCAACTTTGGTGCAAAGCAATCAATAAAAGCTGAATGCGATTTTTTTTACCAAAAATATGAGGAATAATGTAAATTGGCCAAAACCGATGAAAAAAAATGTTTTTTTATATTTTTTTTTTGGATTTGTATTTTAGCAAAAAGTAAGAAATTTGTTTTTTGCAAAATTGTCGCTCTTCTTTTGTTTATAGCGGCGATCAGAAATGACGCAGAGGTGATCAAATACCACCAAAAGAAAGCTCCATTTGTGGGGAAAAAAGGACGCAATTTCGTTTGGGTACAACGTTGCACGACCGCGCAATTGTCAGTTAAAGCGACGCAGCGCCGAATGGCAAAAAGTGCTCTGGTCCTAAAGCTGGAAATCCTTCCGGGGCTGAAGGGGTTAATACTGCTCTGGGATGAAATGTTTGGGATGATCCGTCATCAAAATAAAGGTAAAGGACAGACAGGGGGGTGAATATAGGAGAGCTCTGAGAAGCGAGTCCCCCTCAAGCAGCCCAAAGCTGTGTTTAGCCTACCTGACAGCTCAGCTCAGCAGGGGAGACATCAAAGAAGCAACCGGAGAGGTCAGGGAAGAGGAAAAACAAAGATAAACCCGGTGATCTGAGGAGATTGAGCGCAGCCCGGCTGGGTCCCCAAGGAAGGAAGCAGCATGGTGCCGGCCCCTCCCCCTCACAGCACAGCATGGGAATGCAGGGAGGGGGAAGCACATTACAGCGTGCAGCCTCACAGCTCTGACCGACACAATGCACCGAGCCAAAGAAGATCTGATGGTGAAAGTTATGGCAGTGACCCTCATCCTAACCTAAGTACTGCGCCCACCGACAATCCTTATAATGAAAAGCTTAACCTGTTCCTTACCGAGTCACTGTGAAATGACGTCGGCAGCAACCTCTCGTCGATGACTGGAGTCAAGCCATCAGACAGTTCCAAATCAGTGGTCATGCTATCAGACAAGTTTTTTCAGTTGCATTTTCAAATAAGAAACACTAGATGGCGGAATATATAACATAATGTAATCTATAAAATAATGATTACACAGAGATCTCACACATACACCTCCCTCTGATATCTCATTGGTTACATTGTGACATTTTACAATACTTCTAAATGGGATAAAAATAAAATCTCCCATTGGACCAATACGTTTACAATGCAGATGTGTTATACACACCCCCCTCTATTATATCTTACAATATGGTATGCTTTTACTGTGGAGATTTAAAGATATACAGCCCCAAATACCCCACCATTTGGTTACATAGTGACTTTTTTGCACTACTTCTAAATGGGATAAAAATAAAATCTCCCATTGGACCAATACGTTTACAATGCAGATGTGTCATACACACCCCCCCTCTATGATATCTTACAAGACTGTATGATTTTACTGTGGAAATTTAAAGATACAGAGCCCCAAATACCAACCCATTGGTTACATATTGACATTTTTACAATAATTC
>BLSH010269334.1:18889-45007 GCA_018402905.1 Glandirana rugosa
GTGACACCGTCGCCTCCACACTTACCCCATCCAGCAGGCAGGATTCTTGCAGAGATTCGGCATGCGAGAGCGCGCTGGGTCTGCAGAGTTCGGCATGCGAGAGCGGCTGTCCCCCCCTCGTCGTCCCCCGGCGGTCATGGTCTCTGTGGGAGCGGAAGTCACCTCCGCTGCCACAGTGACCCGCCCCCGGCCCCTCATCCAATCACCCTGAGCGGAGGCTCAGGGCAGCCAATCAGCCTATGCATGGCCGCAGGAAGAAGCGCACATGCATAGGCGTGAATGGCCGACCAATAGGCTCACTTACTTGGCCTGTCATGTGACAGCCAAGGAGCCGAAAGAAAAAAAAAAAAAGAAAGTCAATGTACCGGCGCCACCTGTAGGTGGGCGGGGTTGACTTTTTTTTTTTTTTCTCGTCTTTTGCCGGCGGGGAGGCGGCGCCCCAGCGCCCCTCCCACACCAGCCGCCGCTGATGGGAATCCTTAAAGCTGAGTTCCACCGAAAAGTGGAACTTCCGCTGGTTGGATTCCTCCCCCCCCTCAGGTGTCACATTTGGCACCTTTCAGGGGGGAGGGGGAAGGGGACACCTGTCTTTAGACAGGTGTCCTTTTCCACACATCCTGGAGCTCTGGCCGGCTGCCGCGACCACATCAGCAGCCCGGCTCCCTCCTCCCTGCTTGCTCTGCTACTGGTCGCCTGGCCAATAGCAGAGCGCGGCAGAGCCTCGCACATGCGCACTAAGGTGCCCGGCGTGAAGCTGTAATGCTACACGTCCGGGTTCCCTTACCCGCAATGGAGGCGGCTGCACCCGTCCCCTGATCCGAAGATCGGCAGTGGGTGCAGACATCACTGGACTCCAGGACAGGTAAGTGTCCTATTATTAAAAGTCAGCAGCTACTGTATGTGTACTCCGCTTTAAGAGTAATCCCATCATTGTTTATGAGGCTTGTTGACTCCAATATATACAGTGTGCTTCTGTGTCACCTGGAAATACCTTTTGGTATGTTGTTAGTCCCACAGACTTCAATGGGGATGCATGAAAAACACATCATGTGGAAGCACACGTGTGAACCTAGTGTGATGGACTACTTGTAAAAATTAATGGAATCACAAAGCACAATGTTTCACCATTCTTTCATTCATTCACCATTTATGTGTTGCACACTACTATGTATTTTACCATATATTACTGCGACACATAAGTGTGAATGGGCCCCAATAGTTGTCAACCCAATAGTGTGATTGAGCTACTAAAAAATTGCCAGTGTGACCCTGCGCTTAGTGGGCATCAAGCTGTGAAAACACACATAGCTCTGTGAATGAGCTCTTCCCATCCAATCCTCACCATTTACAACCATTAGTTGTTTAGGAAATGTTTTGCTGATCATCTATTATTTCTTGTGGTATGAATTCACTGAGGGTATAGGGTAATAATTTAATCACAGTAAGAAAAGGTGAACAGTCACACCATGTGCTAACATTATGAACTAATAACATGCCCCTACCATGTGAGAGCTTAGTCCTGTGTGAATTTCATGAAAAAAACAGTATGTGCCAGATGGACGTATCATTCTTCAAAGTCTATGGTATATTTTTCTTACACTGGGAATGTCCTGTGGTTTTCCAGGCATGATGGAACTACAGGTTTCAGCATTCCCTGCTCTTTGACCAGCAGGGCATGGTGGGGTATAGCTACTCAAACTTCTCAGGATAACATCCAGGCAATTAGAATTTTCAGATGGCCAGCAGCATGGGTAGCCTCTGTACTACTTTCATGATAAAGTACTTTAAATAAATACTGGTTTTGGCAATCACAAAGCTAGACCCCAGACTAAGGCTTGGTTCACACTGCTGCAATCTCAGAGATCACATATGATTCGCACCGCACTGCAGTGTGAGCCATATGCAATCTCTGTGGGATGCAAATTCAGCCATAGAGATTGTATGGCTGAATTTGCATCACATTCGGATCAAACTCGCACAGGGACCCTTTTTTATCGCAGGGTCAGAATCAGATCATAACCATGCGATCCGATTCCTGTGCTTGTTTGCAGATCGCACTATGATATGCCAACTGAAAAGGGGGTGTTGTTAACAATGTGCTGACACCTCCCTTCTGTTCGCATAGGGCAGTGTGAACTGCTGCCGGGAGTGGATTTGCAGGGTTCCCGCATCACTGCAGTGCGAACCCAGACTCATTCACAAAGCACATTGAGCTGGGAGCACCTGACAATCGTTAACCACTTCAGCCCCGGAAGGATTTCCCACTTTAGGACCAGAGCACTTTTTGCGATTCGGCACTGCGTTGCTTTAACTGACAATTGCGCGGTCGTGCGATGTTGTACCTAAATGGAATTTGTGTCCTTTTTTCCCCATAAATAGAGCTTTCTTTTGGTGGTATTTGATTCCCTCTGATCACCGCTATAAACAAAAAAACAGCGACAATTTTGCAAAAAAAAAAAACAATATTTCTTACTTTTTGCTAAAATACCAATCCAAAAAAAAAAAATATATAAAAAAACATTTTTTTCAACGGTTTTGGCCGATTTATATTCTTCCTCATATTTTTGGTAAAAGAAAAAAAAATCGCAATTGGTGTTTATTGACTGGCTTGCCCAAAAGTTGCCGTGTTTACGAATGATGAGAATTAATTTATGAGGTTTTTAATTTTTTTTTTATATTTTAGTAGCAATGGCAGTAATCTTGTATACACGGCCTGCAGAACGGGAGCTCGCAGCGCGGCCACGCAGCAGAGATCGGGATATGGGCGCTGTGATTGGCCCTCCCGATCATGTGACGGCTGTGTCCAATCACAGCCGTCACATTGTAAACAGAGACGAACGTCTCTGTGACAGTTCTCCCCCCGCGCCGAGCTCAGTGAGAGCTCAGTGCGGGTGGGGGGGAATCTGCAGCAATATGACAGCTCTCTGCATGATGATGATTTCATGCAGAGAGCTGTCACAGATCGCCCCCCACACAGTGCACCAAGCACACTGATACCCCTGTCCCAATACACATAAGTGTCCCCATAAAACAGTCCCCAAAACATCTGTATGTCCCCAATCACATCTGTTACCATATACAAAACATCTGTAACAGTCCCCAAAACATCTGTCTGTCCCCGTCACATCTGTCACCATACACAAAACATCTGTATGTCCCCGTCACATCTGTCACCATACACAAAACATCTGTATGTCCCGTCACATCTGTCACAGTCCCCAAAACATCTGTCTGTCCGCCAACACCAAATAAACTCCGATTTAGGTTATTTTTACCAAAGAAATGTAGCAGTATCATTTTTGGTCAAAATTTATGAAGATAAATTACTTATTTGCAAAAGTTTATAACAGAAACAAAGAAAAATGCATTGTTTTGAAAATTTTCAGTCTTTTTTTAATTTATAGCGCAAAAAATTAAAAACCCAGGGGTGATTAAATACCACCAAAAGAAAGCTCTATTTGTGTGAGAAAAATGATAAAAATTTCATATGGGTACAGTGTCGCATGACCGCGCAATTGTCATTCAAACTGCAACAGCGCTGAAAGCTGAAAATTGGTCCGGGAAGGAAGGGGGTTTAAGTGCCCAGAATTGAAGTGGTTAAACTGGAGGGGGGCGCTCTAAGTGGTTAACTGTGTCCCCTCAGTGTGTTCTAACTGTATGGGGGCTGGGCTGGCAGGGGGAGGGGAGTGATCATGGCTTCCCCCTCTGTCAGAATGGAGATCCGTGTTTACATAAACAGACCTCCGTTCTCTCACTATGGGGGGGGGGGCCCATCACGGGTAGCTGGCAGAGATCGAGTCCGACCTACCCGCTCCCTGGCCCCCCGGAATACAGTGAGCGTGTGATACTCACAATACTCAGGTCAGGTGACGGTGGTTTGCGATAATGAATCACTATGCCGCCGTCAAGCCACGGCGGGAGTTCAGCAAGTGGTTAATAGGCACGCACCTGCATCTCCCTGCAAACTACATCTCTGCAATTACCCAGAAGCTGACCTCACAAGCGTAGTGATGTAGTGAAGGAAAGCAGTATTATCCAAGCAGTGTTCCTAAGGTGTGTGTGCTCAGGTACTAGATTGTGAGATCATTACCAGGCAGAACTTTACAACTGTACAAAATCACACACATAGACCTCTCCTCTGACCTCCCCTTCCCCAAACTTCCACATGGTTAGCTGTGTAAAAGTACCTTTGTGTAGCTGGCTGTCACAAATTTGTTTTCTTTTTCAGTGCAGTCTCTTTTCTTTTCCAGCGCCCAATCTCCCTCCCTGAGCAGGAAGGAGATAAGAATAACGGTGCAGCTGAGCTCACCCCTCATCCTCCTCCCCTCGGTCATGCTGCACACAGAGCAGCACTTGTTCCCACTCTCAGTGCAGAGCAGGGAGGCTGCTTTAGGATCCGTGGGGGAGAGCTTTCAGAAGCCTAGCAGGGCTTCCACACAGCCGAAAAAAAATAAATGGTAAGCAATCTGTATTAGCGCAGCTGTTTCCCTATAGGCGTGAGTGACATAGGGGAGGGTATGGGTAGCAGTCCCGCCCATCCCCGACATCATGGCTTGAATCTGACAGCTGCAGCTTCACAGAGCACACCCAGCAGGTTTGCTGGCTAACCCCTGGCTGTGCTTTGTATTCACATTTGAGCTGGAAGTTACTGCAGTTTATGTTCTTCTACAGTGGGATGGCAGGACAGAGGTATAAGGGCCCCCCATGCAGCTGGGGCCCCTGGGCTGTGCCCAGGGGTGCCCGCTCATTAAGACAGCCCTGCTCGTGGGCATCACTGGAGCGTGGCTAGGGGGATACGGAGGACACAGATGATACACCTCCCACAGACGACAGCTTGTCTTTGCCTCTGGCCAGCCTGGCACACATGAGCGACTACATGCTGCAGTGCCTGCTCAACGACAGCCGAGTTGCCCACATTTTAACTTGTGCTGATTACTGGGTGGCTACCCTGCTGGATCCCCATTACAAGGACAACGTGCCGTCCTTAATTCCCTCACTGGAGCGTGATTGGAAGATGCGTGACTACAAGCGCACGCTGGTAGACGGTCTGCTGAGGGCATTCCCAAATGACACCGGGGGCTCAGTGGAAGCACAAGGCGAAGGCAGAGGAGGAAGAGGAAGAGGTCGCCAACGCAGCTGTGGCATCACCAGCACCTCAGAAGGCAAGTTTAGCATGGCCAAAATGTGGAAAAGCTTTGTCAGCAGCCCGCCACAACAAACAGTACCACCAGGCAACGTCTTAGCAGGAGGCAGCATTTCAGCAACATGGTGGAACAGTATGTGTGCACACGCCTACACGTACTGACTGATGGGTCTGCCCCATTCAACTTCTGGGTCTCCAAATTGGGCACATGGCCTGAGCTTGCCCTTTATGCCTTGGAGGTGCTGGCCTGCCCTGCAGCCAGTGTATTGTCTGAACGTGTGTTTAGCACGGCAGGGGGCGTTATCACAGACAAGCGCAGCCGCCTGTCCACAGCCAATGTGGACAAGCTAACGTTTATTAAAATGAACCAGGCATGGATCCCACAAGACTTGCCTGTACCTTGTGCAGAATAGGCATTTAGACCGGCCTCACACAGCCAGTGGTGTACTTGTTTTTTTTGAATATGTCTCAAAATTTTGGAGGCTACCCCAATTAGAAAAAAAAAACAAACAAACAAAAAACAGTGTTGGCTACCTCCTCCTCCACCGCCACTTCCACCTACACCGCCATGGTCACGGCCTACTCAACCTCCTACTCCACATCCACAATCCTCCTCCATTTTTTTTTAATGTGATTTTAAGTTATTTCCCTATCCATATTTGTTTGCAGGACACTTGTCCTACTCTTACCCCCATTTTGCTTCCTTTTGCAGCCCTCTAGCCCTTTCCAGGACTTTTTTACAGCCATTTTTGTGCCCAAAAGTTTGGTTCACCGTTGACTTCAATGGGGTTCGGAGTCCGGGGTCAAGTTTGGGTCAAGTTTGGTATCGAACCCAAACTTTTTCGCAAAGTTCGGCCGAACCCGACGAACCCGAACATCCAGGTGTCTGCTCAACTCTATTTGTAAGTCTTATGCAAAGTTAGCTTTCTCTTTTTCTCTTTTCTTTTCTTTCCATAGTTTCAACTTTATACAGCCAAGAAGAGTTTTAATAATACTCACTAGAGTAAACCTGTGACTGATGTACATCACTCATGATTTATATTTTCCCCAAAATGAGGATTTCTTTCTTAATGATAGGACCTGAGCAAGTAACCATCAGCTTCATGTGGATGCAAAATGCATTCAGTATTTGTTTCTTCTTTTATAAGTGTTTATTGTATTGATTTTTTATTTTTACTTAACATACACATATAACAATGACAAGAGCATGAGTAGACATACACTAAGGATCATAATGAACACAAGAATGTGCCCTGGGTAAGTAAAAGGAGAAGATAATGCCATGGTTATGCAAACGGTATTGGTGCTTGGAGGAGGGGGGGTAAGTTTCAGGAATGTGAATGAGTTATTGGACATTGGTATTTGGGTATGGTTACATATTCAAAAGGAATGTATAGATATTGTGTAGACAGAAACACATACATTTGTTATTTATCACTGTCAGGTCACCCGACGGCAGGTGACAGATGTGTACAGCCCTTAGCTGACTGCTGCTAATGGAACTCTGGGTGGTGATGGAAGCAGGACCACTGAAGCACTGACATAGATATTCAGGAAGCTAGAGCATAGGTTTCCCCAGGGTGTGGAGTCTAGAGCCAGCAGGTGTTCACCAGAGCCTCTAGTGGTGAGGATGGACTTGGCTTAACCGGCTCCAGGTTGTGGCCCCCAGGGTCTCCCAGCTCACGATTGCTATTGGTGGATAGAGAGGTAGCAGCAGTACAGGACAAAAAAGAATGGTCAGTGGGATAGCCAAGGATCAGGGCAACAAGCAGACAGGGACAGACTGGAGAGCACGCCAAGATCGGGGTAACCAGCAGACAGGAAAAGTCACAAACAAGCCAAGGTCATGGTAACGAGCAGACAGGAATGGTCACGAACAAGCCAAGGTCAGTAACAGAATCAGACGAAAAGCACTCAGCAGGAACCACACACACTGAAAGCCTAACACACAATATTGGTCGGCAACGAGGCTTGCAGTACATGGTCTTAACTAATGTTCCTAATTAGAGGCTGGGGTGGAGTCCTGCTGAGGGAAGATTACTTAGCACACAGGAGAGATGTGCATGGTCTCTAGGCTGACCACAACCAGAGAGGTAAGCAGACAGGACATGAAATGTTACTGCTGCTTCATGTCAATCACCTGGTGTAGGCAGCCAGTATTTTCGTAATGCACAAAATAACAATGAGTGGAGCTCTTCACTGGCAAGTAAGTTAAAAGTATACAATGTATCAGTGTTAAAATGTTTTGCCCCAAGCTCAGGAATGAAAATAAATTGTAACAGAGGGAGATCATTCTGTGAATGAAAGCACACTAAAATGTTTTCACAGTTTCACAATCTTTATGTAAGCATACAATTATAGAATTCGCTTCCTCTAGTGTAGTGTTAGCATGTAAAAAAAATATAAATGTAAGTGCTAAATACCGCAAAACATACATATTTACCACATTTGTTAAATAATGCATGTTTTTTTTAATGAATTCACTACTCTTCAGATAAATACAGCATGAGTTATTTTAACTCAAAATTCATGTGGTATTTATCTCTTACTGAATTAATGCCTATGTCCCTGACAGTGGACCAAAAAGTCCTTATACTAGAGCAGGTCCAGCATATGATATATAAGGAACCTACTGCTGAATGACATCTCCAGCATGAGTGAGAGGTTGAAGGGTAGACACAGCATATAGTACTAGTAGTACCTTTCTTTATATGTTTTCCTCTATATAACATGCAAATCAAGCTTTCGCTCGAGTATGGCAGTCCATGACTTTAATCACTTTCACTTTCAAACTGCAGTTGGTTCTTTCAAAAATTCAATAAAAATCTATTGAAAATAAAGATATGTAGTGTTTGTTTCTTTAATAATGTATTTTGTATGTATGTAATATCTTAATTTAAAGGTAATGCGTTTATATTTGGGTTTATAAACAGTAGACTTGATTTCCTAGAGCATGTATACTTCGCAAAGTAACTATTCACTTAGGTTAGTGAATAAGGTGAAGCTATCTTTCCTTTGAATATACAATGATTTGCATGAGAGAGCAAAAAAAACAGGATGTATTCTGGTGCATGGGACCGATGACAAACTAAGGCGGAGTTCCACCTAAAAGTGGAACTTCCACTTTAAGGGAAGGTGACCCCCTGACATGTCACAATTAGCATGTCATTTTTTGGGGGGGTCCACTTCCTCTCCTGGCGCTGTGGAGCCGGAAGGAAGTTAACCTCCCCCCCCCCTCGGCGATCTTTTGGGACACGTCACAGGTCCCAGAAGATACACAGGTCATTCACAGCGCGCAGAGCGACTTGCTTTGGCTTTGCCCACACTTGTGATTCCGGCGCCGTACGGAGGAGGGGGAGCCTGGGACAGGTGAGTGCCCAATTATTAAAAGTCAGCTGCTACACTTTTTGTAGCTGCTGACTTTTAATATGGTGGAACTCCGCTTTAAGAACTTTTACTTTGAATAAGGAATCTGAGAATAAATGTCACTACAATTACCTTTAACAGACATAGCAAGCTCCCCTTAGATACGTTATTATTGCTGTCTGCAGAGAAGAAAAAAAGGATGAAGGGAGAAAATGGAGAAAGTGCCAATAGAGTACCAAAAAGAGGGAAAGTGACTGGACCAAAGTAGCAAGTGATGGGCTCTACTAAGATCATGAAACACAATCTCAAACCATGAGACACTACTGGTCTCAAAACCTTTTAGAAAATAAAAACCCAATGTGATGCAACTCTTTCATTGCCGTGTATACAGTATAATATATATATATATATATATATATATATATGTATATTAGATGCATCCAAACTGTATCTTTTCTGCAGCTTGAACTGCAATCATGGGTTCTTTGTACAGCATGGAAGCCCCAGTGAGCAGTTGCTCACTCATCCTGTATTGAGTAAGCTCAGAAGTACTTAGTTCTGATCACTTTTGTGTTTAAGATAAGAGTTCCTGATGAGAGACCAGACAATCTCTATCACCAGTCTATCACCAGCACATAAAGGAGGCCTCAGGGCAGTATTTCTCAAACTTTTTTGTCTTGCAGCACATCAAAAAGAAAAAAAAAATGTTCACGGCACAGCTGAAAACATTTAACTATTTTTGTGGTGAAGAACTTATTTATTTTTACATATATATTTAATTTTAAATTTAATGTGAAGGATGTGCCTGCTTTCGAGAGCAAGTCAGACTGAAGCGAGGCTCCAAAGTCGATAAACAAGCGCACATCTCATAGTCGATTTTAAGAAGTCTCTCTCAATTTTTCCATTTTATTTCAGTCAATGCTGAAAATCCAAACTCACAAAACCACGAAGACACAAATGGCAGAATTGCTTTGATTTGCTTTTGAGATCCAAAACTCATCCAGGCTCTTTTTAGGAAATTTTGACTAAAATATATAATTATAGCAATCGAGTTTTCCCAAGATCTCGCACAAGTCCCATGTTATGAAAGGAACCAATGAATGACACACTGACAGAGATTACATTTTTACATATGTAACTTTTTTAACTTTTGCACATTGATTTACCATTTAATTTTTCGATATGTTCAAGGGTTCAAAACGCTAACAATTTTAAATATTTTTCAAAACTCCCACGTCACACCTGCAAATTTCTCCGCAGCACAGTTTGAGAATCACTGCCTCAGGGGAATATCAATACTCCCAATGTCTCCTAAAGCCCACCAGTGACCACTTAAAGGGCTGCACATATCAGTAGAAAGATGATGATGTAAAAACTGTCTGTTTCTCCCTAACAGTAAGTAGGCTTATGACAGTAGCCTATGTAAGCTGTTAAATAAGGAGAATGCCACCACATGATGATAACAAAGTAAAGAGAAAATCTCATTCACATGTAACACAGTTTATATATAAACACAAGGATCTACAAGCATTCATCCCTTTTCATGGCACATAGTACACTCCTGTGCACATCAGAGGGTTTCTAGAAGAAATTCAGAGGCGTCATTTAAGTGTAATGCACAGATCTAGACACAATTTTTTTTATAAGCTGAGAAAAAGCTTAGAATTTCTGTATTTTTTAATTAAAGTTATGTGACTCAACTGAGGATATTAAATAAAGCCCTTTTGCACTTTATAAAAACAATTTTTGGCTGGAGTCAGCCTTTGTTTTTTTCTTTCTCAGCCATGCTTGACCATACATTTAGATGCATTTTTTATTCATTGATATGACAGGGTTTCTTCTTTTATTTTATACATGCCTAATAACCAGGTGAAAATATAGAAATACAAGCCTGTGTAGCCTCCAAATTCATCATTTTCACCGATCAATAACATGTAACCAATTGGTCCTGTCCTTGGGTCACAGACCTTGAAAGGGCCGTGTTTGATAACCCTCATGGCCTCGGTCTAATCTCACTTGTGTACTCTTTACTTTTAGCATCAACTCAGACCCATGCCCATTCTTATGTGTCAAAATGGGAATCTGATCTTGGCATGGCTGTCTCACAGGAAACTTGGAACCAGATTTGTGCCACTGTGACCAAAAATGTGGCTCATGTGCTAGCCGTAGAAGCCAATTGAAAGTTCCTCCTTCAGTGGTATCTGGTCCTTTCCATGATTTCTCGTGCTGTCCTGGCCTATTTGCTACTTTGCGTCTGATTTTCCAAGGATGCCACACCAATAGTCAATTTAATCACATCTGGTGGAATTACTTAACACAAAAAAACAGAAATCCAACTAAGGCTGGTCTAACAGAAGCAAAACAGGTTATAGAAAGAGTCTGGAAGTCCCTGCACTACCTTTTGCATAAATCAAGCACTAGGTTTCTCAGGTCATATTTTATGAGAAACTTACTGCCATACAGGCTGACATTATGAAAAATTCCAAAAAGTTAGGGAACAGTGGGTTGAATCCTACCACTCTTCTTCATTCCACAGGGACTCCCTGACAATCCAACTAGAACATCTAGGCCTGCTTCGATAAGTTTGTAATTCTGGCTGGCCCCACCACTCAATGTCACCTATGCCCCCCTACCCCTCCTTTCCCATCCTTTACTCTCCATCACCCTTCTTACTCTCCCCTCCCCCTCCTTCCCTTGTTGCTCTTTCCTGTAGAACTCTGAACACCAGATTCTCTAATCTTAATTCCTAATAGGTGGCGTCCTCAGTTACATTATTCTTTTGGGTGCTGAATCCTCTGTTAAATTATAAAGCTATATGGCCTTCATGCTGTGTCCACCCATTCTGGGTCAGGATAGCATTGTCGTTCTGTTATCATGCCTATTTTGTGTAACTGTACCTACGCTGGTTACACTGTACTCTTCTGTCAATAAATAATACATGTGCCTGAATTACACTATTTGCACTGGTTAAAAGATTGATTCAACTATTATGTGTGAAGATTGATTCTAAAATATGCTGTAATTCTGAGGAAGCATTTTTATTTGGTATATGTGGAGTTAATCGCACAGTGTCCAATCTCATATTCTGTATGCTGGGTATAATACTCAATATCTCTTTTTATTGTGCTTGCTATGTAAGGTAAGATTTATTAGTAAACCTCCTACCACTGGAACAGCTACAAGATGAGCATTTTGATATATTAGAGTATAAATTAATTTAAGCAAAAAATATTTCTTTTACCCTTAGACAAGCCAGGGAATTGTAAGGTTATCACCCACATATATTAGGTTGTAAATGTTATCATAATTGTAAAAAAAAAAAATCAAACAAGTAGGTAGCCATGCTCACGGTAGCAACGATTTAAAGCCCAATTTCAGGCAAAATTGGAACTCCCACTTATTTCCATTGAAAAACTCTCATAAGCTTTCAAATGAACTGAATCATCAAGTGAACCATCGTGTTGGATTTTCCAGGTGTGAAGTGATCCACCCCTGCAGTCTAAGCCCCCTAGAAACTGATTATGGTGCTGCCCCTGTTTGTGACATTCTTTTCTTAAGGACCTGTGTGGGCCCTGGCAAAGGTTCCCTTTGCTCTTCAGTTAAGTCTTTATAAGGGCATCTTTTTATATAAAAGTAGACTGGTCAGGGAAACAAAGGCCACCAATGTAATGGCAGTAATCTGTAATGGATAATTCAGCCTGCAAAGATTGCCAATGCCACAAAGCTAACTGAATTTGATCAACAATATTCTCATGTTAGAGAAGAAGCATTAGGCTCCATTTACACCTAAGCGTTTTGGATCACGGGTGGAATTGCCACGATTCTAGAATCACAGCAAAATGCAGAACACGTTTGCGATGCCATTATTTCTTAATGGCACCCCAAATGTGAGTCGATTTTGCCACAATTGTTGAGTGTCAAATTGCTTTACAATTGCTGCAAAAATCATAACTGCAAACACTTCTGACTCTGTGGTAGATGAGCTTCTTTTGGAGCGTTTTTGGAGGGGAGGGAGGCCCATTCAACTGAAAAATCAAAAAAAAAAAACAACAAAAAAAGCTAATATAAATGAGCAGCTGTCGCTGCAGACCACTCAGGTGTGAATGGAGCCTAACACATTTTATTGAAGGAAAACTATAATGGCTTTGGGGCAATTTATTTTAATTATGTTAACTACTTGACATTTAACTAAAAGCCATGTAACGGGATGGGACATGTTTGTCGTTCAGCATAATTTTTTTTTTCAGCGGGCATCAGTCACCGAGCTGATTGTTGGTGGATTTATATAGATTCATTTTTTAAAATAAAGAACATGTAAAAAAAAACTGTGTATGTTTATTTACTTTTACTTTTTTTGTGAATGAGTAGGGGTACTATGATACTATGTTTTCCTTACTTATTCACACAGGGGGGAGTATCTGGGACCCCTGATTGTTAATGTGGACTTCACATCCACCTGGCCAGGGTTACAAAGACATGGTGCTTTGCCAACAGGGTTCCCCCTGTGGAAAATGATCTCCATGTTAAGGCCATGTGGCCTGGATGGATGAGGTTGGAAGACACACTCCCACACCACCCCTTTCCTGGCCACCCAAGCTTTATGCTCAGAAGAGGGTCTGGTATTGAAATTATTTCTTGTTTTTTTTTGCATGGTGTTCCCCCCTTTAAATTCATACCAGACCCTTCAAGTCTGGCATATTTTAGGGGGAACTCCATGCTGTTTTTGTGGGGTCCCACATTAATATATATACCAAACCCTCATCTAGGATAAGGGTCTGGTATAGATCAAGGGAATTCCCGGTTGCTTTGTTTACAAACAGAAGTAAGCAGCCAAAGATGTAATTTCAAAATATATATATGTGTGTGTATTCACACATATGCCCACGCTAATGGGTGTGGTGCTATTAACCTGAACCTCTATGATTAAAAAAAAATATATGTGACAATCCTGTGTTTCAAATGTGAAATATAAATAGAAGTGCTGCTCCTTCAAAGATGAAATCCCTTTAAATCATGCATATACATAAACAAGGGTGCTCTCCCACTGTACTATTGTGTGTCACAATGAATTCATATATATATATATATATATACACATTAATCCAATGTTCATATCATAATTCAAAACTATTCAAAAAACTGATCAAAAAAAATTCAGAAAAAGTCGAAAAAAGTCCATCGATGTTGGTGATAATCTTATTCAAATATAAAGTGCCAAGTGCTGTAAACCAAATCGGTGCAATTCATTCTCCCCTCCCGTGTTCCCACTCACTCACCAGATGCTATGAACTCCCATTACAGAAGTCATGTGCGCTTTACAGATCAATTGGAATGCTGGGTGTGCTGAGTTAAGTAATCCTCCAGCCAGGAATCTCCTTTGAGGACCCAGGTTCAGCTGCTATGGACTCCCATTACAGAAGTCACATGCTCCCTGCAGATTATTATTATTATACAGGATTTATATAGCGCCGACAGTTTGCGCAGCACTTTACAATAATAGGGCAGACAGTACAATTACAATACAATTCAATACAGGAGGAATCAGAGGGCCCTGCTCGTTAGAGCTTATTGGAATACTAGGCCCGCTGGGTTTAGTAGTCCTCCAACCAGGATTCTCCTTGTAAAACCAGGTTCTCCTCATATAAGGTATATGGCAAAGAAAGAGGGAGTATATAGCATAATTCAGTTTATTTTAAAATGGTTTAAAAACATATGATTACACTCACATTGTATAAAGTAAAAGCAGGCTACAATAAGCATAAACCGGAAACCGGAATTCCGTCGCCACTTGCGGGTCACCGGCCAGATCTGACGTCACCAAAGACATTATCAAAGACATTATTCTCCCCTAACAAGAGTGAAATACTTCCTGATGGGGGAGAATAATGTCTATCAGGTGTAGAAGGAAGGGATTGAGCTCTATTAATGGACAGTCCGAACCACCCAGTGATAGCCTTTGATAATGTCCTGTGGGAGGGACGAAAAGTGTCAGTTGACTAGTGGTGGTGTTGGTGACATCAGATCCAGCCGGTTTGCTTTGGTACTTCTCCCCTAAGGCACTGGGCAGTCCTCCATTCCATTTGTTTGACAGTCCTTGCCTATTAGTCTAGAAAATGGCCACTACTGCCTTTTAACATTCGGCTTCCATCTACTTCAATGGGGTTCGGATTCAGCACCCAAACTTTACTCATGTTCTGTAAACTTTTCTCAAACCAAACCCGAGTATGTTTGGCTCATCCCTAATATGAAGATTTGTCCTGATAATGGGAAATTAAAGGAATTTCCCTCACACTGGAAATACATCTTCTCACTTGCTGATAAGTCTACAGGACAGGATGTGATGGGACGTCTTCCTAAAGAGACATATATGGCAAAAATAAAAGTGTTTTAACTCTACCTGAATCTATTCAAAATGGAAAAAAAACAAGTTTTGGCTTTAGATATACTTTAACCAAGGAAAGCCTAAGGGTGGCCATACACTCTACAATCTGTACAATCTTCATTACAGTTGTCAGTTACAGGACAAACCTAACAATCTATTTAATTGATATCCAATCAGACAGGCCATTACTATGCATAGTTGTTGGAAGATCTAAAGAAGATTGTACAATAAGACAAGCTTATCTACTTGCAGACCGCCCTATAGCTGTTTTACTGCTACAAGGTGGCAGCTGTGTGCAGGATCACGTATATATATATATATATATATATATATATATATATATATATACATGATCCCGCACTTCTGGGTAGGGGAGCACAAATGCATGCCGCTGGCGGGTCGCTGTGATTAAACACAGTGGAAGTTGATCGGCGGGCCCCAATGTCCGCCGGCACCAGTTGATCATCAGAGAGACAGAACAGAGATTTGCCTATGTAAACAAGGTAGATTTCCTTGCTGACAGGGGGAAGGGATGGAGTTTGTGTCCCTGTAAAGCAGGGAATAAATTCCATCTCTTCCCCTAATAAAAGTACCCCACACATTACAGTAAAACATTGGCTAGGCGCACAGTTAACCCTTTGATTGCCCCCTGATGTTAACCCCTTTCCAGCCAGTGTCATTAGTACAGTGACAGTGCATATTTTTAGCACCGATTACTGCATTAGTGTCACTGGTTCCCAAAAAGTGTCAAAAGTGTCAGTTAGGGTCAGAATGTCCACCACAATATTGCGGTCGCACTATAAGTCACTGATCACCGCCATTACAAGCAAATACATAAATAAATATATCCCATAGGTTGTAGACCGTATAACTTTTGTGCAAACCAATCAATATACATTTATTGGGGGTTTTTTTACCAAAAATATGTAGCAGAATACACTTTGGCGCTGTCTGAGCTATACCCAAAGCTCAGACAGCGCCACACCCAAACCTCATTCACTTTACACCAATCCCACCCACGGGAGGGAATACTGGAGGGCAGCAGTCGAGCAACCTTTATCCTAAGCGCAATACACCTATTATCATATTAGAATACACATTGACCTAAATTGATGAAGAAATTAGATTTTTTAAAATTTTCTTATTGGATATGTTTTATAGCAGAAAGTAAAAAATATTGTTTTTTTTTTCTAAATTGACGGTCTTTTTTTATAGCACAAAAATAAAAGACACATGTGATCAAATACCACCAAAAAAGCTCTATTTGTGGTAAAAAAAAGGACACACATTTTATTTGGGTACAGTGTTGCACGACCACGCAATTGCCGTTTAAAGTAACACAGTGCAGTATTGCAAAAAATGGCCCGGGCATGAAAGGGGGTAAAGTCAAGTGGTTAAAGGGCCACACACACAGCCCGAATATCGGGTTTCTATTAAAGTTAGTACAGTGGCTCCTCCCGAGCTCTTCAGTTTTTTTTCGTTCAGCCAACTGGGTTGAACGAAAAAAAAAAAAACAAATAGTGTGTACTAGGATTAAATCAGACATCTTTTGGACACACAGCCTGCTTCACGTGTTTCATTGGTGTCTCCAGATATCTTAGCGGCCAGCTGGTCAGCCGGTGAATAGGGTGGTCGTCATCGTATTAAATTCCTTTCACTAGGATTAAAGCAGGTTCTACCCACAAATACATCTTTATATATTTCAAATCTTCTATGCATGATGAATCACCTTTGGGAAAAAAAAATGATACTCTCCCTAAGTGCCCTGTTGCTATGTGGTCCCTGTAATCTTCCACTTCCTGATCCACAGCACTCTGCATCACTTCCTGCCTCGCATGGGCTCATGGGAGATGTGAGTCATCATTTCCTATGAGTCAGTGGGCATCCCTGAGCTGTAAAATCATGTTATTTTCAGACAGGAAATGACACGATTTTATGGGGGAGAGACATGTTATCTATGTTGCCATAACAATGGGGCGGGACCTTCCTCCATCACTGCCCATTGTTATGGCAATGAGACATACACTCGAGATCGAGAGATGCATGCTGGTTACCCAGCATGCACCTTATCCAGGAAGAGACTCGAGGAGGGTGCGAGTGGGCTTCACATGCCCACAGCTAAGATGGGAACTCCCAGTAAAGAAAAAAATAGCAAAATAAATAGGAAGACTACCCAGATTTAAAGCTATCAGTTACTGTATTTGTGCAATGAATACTAGCTAGGTGGATGCAAACAACCAAACTGCCCCTGGGGGATCCAAGCTAATGTATGATATTTTCTAAACAAGTGTTTTTAACCTGTGTGCTTTAGATACAAGATTTCGATATTTGCATATTAGTATTCCTGAATATGGCTTATTAGACACAAAACGTACCACACAGGTTCACAAATTGCAGACTTGCAATTAAACACATCCTTTCATATTCTTGAAGAAAGAGCAAACGCATCGACACGTCTTAACATCTCGAGTCACAATCCTCCTCATTTACATTGCGGTTTCTCATTGCCCCTTCCCTAGACCTGTCTCTTGTCTGTCACAGCTCATCTTGCATCCCATCCTCTTTCCTATAGTTCATCTCACGCACCTCCCAGCAGTCTCAGATTGAAGCCCCCACCTGTCAGTCTTTCTGGAGCTGTTTGGAGATGTGCCCAGGAGAGAAGAGTAAGAAAGTACAGGAAATTGAGAGTAAAACTCTGCTTACTACCAGTGACCATGACACTGCAAACTGGAATAAATGTACACATTTCCTTTTTCCTGGCTGAGAACTAACCAGAATTATTAAGTTAGAGTTAGGAAATTGCCCATAATGGTTACTGCTGATATAATAGGTTTACGTTCATGAGAAGCATGGTGTCTAACCCAGAAGGTCCTAGGTTTACGAGGACGTCATTGGTTTTATAGCGGCATCAGTTTATTTATACAGTGCCACTGGGCATATTGCACTTTACACATTTAAAAGACAGCAGGGAGTAGCGGACAATACAGGAAAATAAATACAAGTGCACTGACAGGCGTTGAAGGCATGTAAGAAAGTCATCCATGCTTAGAGTCTAATTAGGTTAATGGAAAACAAACAGAAATAGTAGTTAAAATTCAGTGCGTATATCAATTTGAACCACAAGGTCAAAGTTCAGAGAAAGAGTCATATACCTATCTGACTGCTTTGTGGAGATTGAGAAGGGTTATGTATTTATGACTGGAGGATCAATTAATAAGCAAGATGATTTATGAAACAACTATGTAAGCTTCATTTCCTTGTTTTTATTTTTTAGGTTTTTCAGATTTGACATCACATTGTGTTCCAATTTTATCATAACATTTTTATTTAAATATGCTTTAACATTGAGGCCAATTTATAACACATCATCGACCAGTGTATTAAGCATCACACTCAGGTTTCCTATGTTGATTGCAGTGCTTTTAATGAGGAAACGTTTAGACACCTTAGACCTGTCACAGTGACAAGTGTCTGCGCCTCCAGCACGGGTCTTGCATTAATAACATCATGCCCTCAGCATATCATTCAAATCCAGACTTAGCCAATAGCCAATGACTATTTTAATTATGGCTGGGAAGCCTCATCCTGTCCTGGACATTTACCTTGATGAAGGCACACAGCCACAAATATTCCATATTTCACTTTCTTTGTGACCCCACTCTAAGCACCCCTCCAATTTTCTAATTTATGCCTGCAATGAGTAAATGTCCTACATACAGATAACTGATTTCCATAGTATCAGCAGTTACTGACATTTTAGATCTTTCAGAATAGCAAGATAGATATTCCATTATTATTTTAAGCAGTTCAGACCAGAATATTTTTTACATTTCAGATATTGACCTATTGATTTGGCCATAACTTAGCCAATACTTAAAGCAGAACTTTACCCATAACAACTTGATAAGAACTTTTGGGGTTGATTTACTAAAGGCAACTAGATTGTGCATTTTGCAAAGTGCAGTTGCACTCTACAAGTGCAATTGCTCCGGAGCTTAGTACGCAAGTTGAAACTTCACTTTGCAAAGTATACCCAATCACTTGCAAGAAAAATAAATAAACAGCATTTTTGCTTGCACGTGATTGAATGACGGTAGTCAGCAGAGCTTCTGCTCATTTACTAAGGTCTGGAGCAACTGCACTTGCAGAGTGCAATTGCAATTGCAAAGTACACATTTAATTTGCCTTTAGTAAATCAACGCTAGGAACGTACACCTTAATCCATATAACAAATAGGTCAAAATCGTCCTTCCCCTTTAAGGGGTAATACTCTTCTGGATGGGACAATGGACCACAGTCACTTCTGGAATTTTAAGCTTTTTCAGGACAACTTGCAGGTTTATATCCCTCTCAGGGGTAATTGCTCTTATCTCTATACGCCTCCACCTCCTTGGCTTAATGGCTCAAAACAAAGTTAAAACCACCATCCCGCTTTCTTTTAAAATTACTGTATATCTCTTTATTAAATATATAAAATACACTCACATTTAAATAAGTTATCCCCCCTTCAGTCCATCATGAATGCTGCTGCCAGGCTCATCCACCATACAAACTGCTTGGTGTCTGCTACCCCTCTCTGCCAGTCCCTCCATTGGCTGCCACTCACCCAACTAATTAAATTCAAGATACTATAACGTACAAAGCCATCCACAACTTGGCCCCAGCTACATCACTAACCTAGTCTCCAAATACCAACCAAATCACTCTCTTCATTCCTTCCAAGACCTCCTGACCTCTAGCTCCCTTGTCACCTCCTCCCATGTTCGCCTCCAGGACTTCTCCAGAGCCTCTCCCATCCTCTGGAAGGCTCTACTCCAATCTGTCTGACTATCTCCTACTTTGACAACTTTCAGACGAACCCTGAATACTCATCTCTTCAGAGAAGCCTATCTGGCCCCCACCTAACAACTGTACATTTATTTTCTCCATCAGCACATCCCCCACAGTTATTACCTCTTGTATCTCTTGATCCTCCCTCTTAGATTGTAAGCTCTAATGAGAAGGGCCCTGTGATCCCTACTGTATTAAAGTGTATTGTAGCTGTACTGTCTACCCTTAAGTTGTAAAGCGTTGTGTAAACTGTCGACGCTATATAAATTCTGTATAATAATAATTATTGTGGGCACAGCAATCTGGTGCACAACAGAATCAAAGCCTGAAATACTGTCCCCTTTAGCCTAGTTTCACATTGACAGGGGGTTAGATATCGTGAGAGTTCAGCTGAACTTGTACCATTTCATACCCGCATATCAGTCTAACTTCGGGAACGATTTCAGAGACATCTGTGCGGGTTTCCGCAAAAGTCGGTGTCGCACCGATTCGGACGGTGCTATTTCGGCAATAGCCACCAATTTGGCATGCAATTTAGCATGTCAAATCGCATGCCAAATCGTACCAATGTGAACCTAGGCTTAAAGACTACATACAGTTGTCTGTTCCACTCTTCTGAATTGCTGCCTCTCTTCCTAGAGTAACGTAATGACATCATCAGCTCAGACCTAGGTGTTATGTCAAGATCACATTACATCTTCAGGAGCTTCTCATGAATGGCTCTGCTGGAAAATTTCCATTCAATCAGCACTTGCAGCTAATGGGCTGCAGCACTGATCAGTGTATTCTGACAGCGGAGGAGTCCCGTTGACAAAATAAAATAACAGAGCAAAGAGGATTCCAGCATCTATGTCAAGAGTGTGGATGGGGAAATTGGGTCAGTTTTTTTCATTTAAACCCACTGGCTGCAAGAAAAAACTGACCCATGTATGGCCAGCTCATTTGTCACATTTGCAGCAGTACATTGTATATAGAAAACAATATTTTTGTGCTAATGGGTATTTAATCAAATATACTCTATATGCAGCTGCTATATACTAAGTGGATACCACTTGATAAATGTGAAAAAATATATTTATAGCGCTCGCACGTATTACACCACTATTAACATTATTATTTGATGCTGAAGTAGTGATAAAAAAAAAAGTATGCCCCCTATGTCGCCAATTTGTTAATGAGCCATTGGGAAGAAGAGGCGATTTTCTGTAAAAATATCCCAGATCTTTTATTTTACAAAAGATATATAGGTGACATTTTTATAGTGTGGACGGGGACCCAGGAAACCTTTGTTGAGTTCATTGGGGAGCTGACCAACAATAGATTCAGCATAACTTTTTTCAGCACAGTCAGCCACCGATTCTGTCCACTTTCTGGACTTATCATATTCAAACAAGATGGCCGATTTGCGACCAAGACTTTTTTTAAGGAAGTGGACAGAAACGGATATATTCCACTTGGAAGCTCTCATCACCCCAGATGGCTAGGGGGGATCCCCAAAAGCCAGATGATAGGGTGAGACGTAATTGTCACAATCTTAAAGATTATGAAGAGCAAGCAGATGTCTTAATAAAAAGATTCCAGGAAAGAGGATATAAAGCCAGTGATCTGGTGAATACCAAGCTGAACATAGGCCAAATGAATAGAGATGATCTTCTAAATCATCTAATAAGCAGAGAACAGGAAACTTTGATACAGCATTTATTACTGGGTTTTGTCACCAATACAAACAATTAGAATATATCATTAATAAACATTGGCCTCTATTATTAAAAGACCAAGAGTTATCCAAAATATTACCTAAGAAGCCACAATTTATTTACACTAAGCCTTCCACTCTAAGATTGAGACTGGCAAAGAATGTCGTTGATGCCCCTAAAAGAACGACAATGTTCCCTGAACATACGGGTTTCTATAGTTGTGGAAAGTGCAGGATATGTAAGACATCCAAATTTAGAAAAAGAAAAACTGTCCAGTTCACTTCTCACACAAGAGGAACTGATCATAATATAAAAAAAATTATTTCATGTGAGTCTACACACGTTACCTATCTGTTGTCTTGCCCATGCGGGCTTCAATATGTAGGTAGGACTACTAGGAAATTAAAAATTAGACAGAGGGAGCATGTTAATAATATAAAAAAGGGGTTTAAATATCATAGTCTTTCAAATCATTTTCGTAATTTCCACAAGAGAGATCCTAGTTTACTTATGTTTTGTGGTATTGATCATATTGAACCCAACTGGAGAGGTGGTGACCTCAGGAGGACGGTCTCTCGAAATGAAACCTATTGGATTCATTGTTTGGGGACGATGGCCCCCATGGGGTTAAATATAGAATTAGATCTTAACTGTTTCCTCTCCAATTGGTAGTTCTAATACTGAGGGTTTTCCAATTTTTTCAATCCATCATTTTAATTCATCATAATTTTTGCTAATATTTGTCGGTATACTTAATATATTTTATCATTCACTAACTACTATATATGATTATTTTTATTATGATTATTTCCAACCCAAAACCTTTTCATATAGATTTTTGATTACATTTACATATACACATATATTTCATTTTTTTAATTTATTATTTTTCACATTTTATTCTCATCCTCGATATATATTTTGTGTCTATACAGTTCCCCACATATTTATATATATTTTTTCTTAGCTATACATATTTTTGTCTATATGTTTTTTCTTTTAACTTTTATTTTTAAAGGTATTTTTTAATTTTTTATATTTGACTAATAAAGTTAGCGTCATTTAATTTTTTATGCACCATTTTAGCATAGGTTTATACATTTTATTGTACAACCGGAGATGATGTCTTGGTAACCTGTATATTGTTTAATAGGGGACACGTATTGCGGACACCCATTTCCGACATCCACGGATAGTTATCCAATCATGTGTAGTCTGCGGGAGGTAGATCACTCCCTTGGAGTATATAATGGACAGTAAAATCCAGAAATGATGTCTGTTGATGACACCTGTGGGAGGGCAAAACACGTTGACGTAATTTCCGGTGTTTGGATTCCGTGGACGTCACTTCCGGCTTCAGTTGGAAGGCACGCGAATAGCGGCGTTTGTGCCTTGTATATTGCAAAGCGAACGTTCCTCAACCACTCTGTAAGTACAACTTTTACTTGTGCAATAAAACCCAGCCATACGGTATTTCACTATTGTGCATCCTTCTCTGTTTTTTCTGCCCCATTTGGTTTCCTGTACTATATTGGTGATATCGTGGAATCATAAACCCTTGGCTTGCCAGCTGAGCAGCATGGGATCATTTACTTACCTTACCAAACTTCCGGTTTCAGTTGGAAGGCACGCGAATAGCGGCGTTTGTGCCTTGTATATTGCAAAGCGAACGTTCCTCAACAACTCTGTAAGTACAACTTTTACTTGTGCAATAAAACCCAGCCATACAGTACTTCACTATTGTGCATCCTTCTCTGTTTTTTCTACCCCATTTGGTTTCCTGTACTATATTGGTGATATAGTGGAATCATGAACCCTTGGCTTGCCAGCTGAGCAGCATGGGATCATTTACAGCCTTACCAGACCCCCAGACTGAAAAGCTGGAGGTCATGGTCCTGTGGTGAGTAGGATTCTTAAGGGGATATCCCACACGTGTGGAGCACATTGGCACTTTGGAAGATTATTTACTGTTTTCCAGCACAAAGCACTCAAGCACTTTTTTTTGTGGACTGTAACAGCACTATATCACTTTAATATTTTCAGCACCTTACATTTTTTGGAGTTTAATGCATTAATTATGATATTTTCCATCTGTTTATTGATTGTTGTCAATTTCATTTGATTGAGGTTATCATGTGTGCAGCACATTGTTTTGTCTAAGCACCTCTCATTTTTATCAAAATTTTTTTTCTCACTACATCAGCATCGAATAATAATGTTAATAGTGGTGTAATATGTGCGAGCGCTATAAATATATTTTTTCACAGTACATTGTATATGTCGTACAGGTGTGCTACTTTACAGACATGGTTAGGATATCCCTCAAGTATGTTATGTTTAGGAATTTAGCATTTTTTCTGTTTCACTTTAAGCATTATTAAAATAGCTGCTTCCCACCAAACAGAATCTTAAAACTTTTTTGCTTGCCTCCCTGAGCAGTGCCCAGCTCTGATGCCCTTTGTTTGACTTTGGGGGTCCCTATGCCAGTTTTCTTTGTAAATTGCACTTGCTGTGGTACATCCTACAGATGCACTACCTTACAGACACGTTTAGGCCATCCCTCAACAGGGGTGTAGATAAGGGGAGATCAGGGAGTCGAAACCCCCCCAGGGCCTCCATCCATGGCGCAGCAGCTAGGCTATTGGAGCCTTTCAGCTGTGGTACTGGCACGCACATTCACACTTTTGCTGAGTATAATAAATGTGAGTTCTGGCCTGTTAATTTTTTGTGTGGGCAGGCAGGGACTCGATATAATGCAGGGTGATGTCATGTGGGAGGAACTGAGGCAGCTTAAGCTACCCATTGGCTAAGGAGGCAGTAGGGGTGGTGCAGGCTTGCATTTCAACTCCAGACTGACTTCCGAGTGGATGACGTCACACTCGGGGCACTGGCATTCGGATACAGGCTGCACACTGTCCCTGATCCAAGTCCCCACACCATTGGGTTTACCACCACATGCACCTGCTACGGTCGTACATCACCATCTGCACACCTGGCATTGGGTTCATCACCACATGCATTTGGCATGGCTTTCTCTCTGTCATCTCAGCTGAAGTTTATCTTCTGGCGAACCACAGGGCTAAGTAAGCACTGCATATTAGATGTCATGTTTACAGTGGTTAACTGCATAACACTGGATACCTCTTGCACATTGTGGCAGTAGTGTCACTTTTATATATATGAATGTTTTTTATGTATATAAGAATGGTTCTGCTAACCACTGTACCCTGCCCTACTGACCCCCTGTCTTCCGTCCTGCTGACCCCTCTAACCTGCCCTACCGACCCCCTGTACCCTGCCCTACTGATCCCCTGCTATCTTTTTTAGACTTGTGCATGGCTAAAAAATTAGTTTTTTTCGTTTTTCGGAAATTCGGAAATTCAAAAAATTCGGAAATGAAAAAAATTCGTAATTCGGAAATTAAAAAATTCAGAAATCCGAAATTCGGAAATTCGCGGTAATTTGGCAATTGCGGTAATTCGGAAATTTGTGGTAATTCGGCAATTGCGGTAATTCGGAAATTTGGAAATTCGAGGTAATTCGGCAATTGCGGTAATTCGGAAATTCGCGGTAATCGGCAATTGCGGTAATTCGGAAATTCGGCAATCGGAGCAGACGAAAATCCGAAATTCGGAAATCCGAAAATTGGAAAAAACTAAGAATATTTGAAATAATAGCTAACTAATAACTATTAAATTATACGTATTGGAATTTCCTTGAAAGTTTGGCTGTTAATGAACTTAAATATGAAATAGTCATACTTTCTAGAAAATTTCAATACCTATATTTAATAGTTATTTATTATTATTTCAAATATTCTTTTTTGTTTCCGAAATTCGGAAATAAGGAAGAACATTTGAAATAATAAGTTATTAATTTATAATTTTTACTTATTATAAATTATAATAAGCTATTATTATTTCAAATGTTCTTCCTTATTTCTGACCTTTGCAGTGTGTGACTGTATATATGCATACTGTATGTATGTGTGTGTGTGTATACTGGGTGTGTATATACTGTGTGTATATTGGATGTACAGTTGTGTTCAAAATTATTCAACCCCCAATGCTGTAAATGGTTTTAGGGAATTTAGTGTACATTTGTAATTGTATTCTGAATGAAATCCTACAAGAACTTCTTAAAGAACCATATGCAACTAAAATGACATCAATTAGTTTTGTAATACAGTAGTAAATGTTTCTTTTGTGAATTCTTCATTGACATAATTATTCAACTCCTTAAATACTACCACTCTGAAGAACAGAGGTTCAATGAAGTGTTTTCAATCAGGCATTGAAAACACCTGTGGATATCAGGGAGCAGCAATAAAGCCTAATAAGCACCAATCAGTAAAATTTCGACGGATTAACCACGAATAATCCGAAATAACGACGAGGGACTATAGGTGTCCACAAAAGTTACGGACTAACTTTTGTGAAGTAACTTGGAGACAAGAAGTCTCACCATCATAAATTCCTCAACTTATTAATACAGTTACTTCTTAAGTGTTTTCTTTGTAAATGATGACATAATGTTTTGATTAACTACAGTAAAATCAACGTATACCAAGAAATTCTTCAAGAACATCCTAAAGTAAGTCTTATGTTAATGTTTACATGTGATTTAAGGGATTTTGGTAAATGTCGTAACCCCCAACTTATTAAAACTTGTGTTGACATGTAGGTTATATGTGTGTCATA
>BLSH010269334.1:68972-80032 GCA_018402905.1 Glandirana rugosa
TGAGGAAATTACTCAGAAAGGGGATTTATATGTTATACCTGGAGTGTTGTTGATCTACTTAAGTCAGGCCAGATATGTGAGGGTTCTAATATTTTAAGTATGCCATGTAAAACTAAAAAAAACAAAAAAAAACAGTAACTGTGCATCTATCGAGAATTCCCTTTACTTAACAACCTCCAAGAATTACATTAATTCATACTAAGATGAACTATCATATTTTACTGTCTCTCTGTTGCAGAATGTATGCATGTAAAAAAGAGAAAACATGGAAGGCCTTCTCTACCCAAGACTAATACTGCATGAACGCTTATTCTGATTCTGGGATTCCTCTGGCAAAACAACCCAGCCAGAATTCATTGTGATGCCCAAATGATGCTGCAATACAAACCCAAATGATGGTTTCCACCAGTATTAAAGGAGTATCTTCAATGTGGCCTTCTGAAAGGGTGTTGAGGAACAAACTGTGGGAAATTTAGACATTTAAAGGCTGGAAGGTGAGTCAAACCTCTCGCGCCCACCTTAAAATTGAATTATTATCACATGGCATTGCTTTTTATCTACCAGGGTTATTAACCTCCCTGGCGGTATGATTATTTCAGATTTTTGTTGCTGAAAGCGGTACCATTATTTTGCATGAAAATTTGGCGTTTTATATTGTAGGCCTGTAATTCTTAGGAATAACTCACTTAAATCTGTCCAAACAAGAGTCTAGTAGACATCCCGGGTATGAAAAAGTTTGAAAAATGAAATCATAAATTATAATATAATAAATAACTAAAAATAATTATCAAAAATAATAACGTAATAGTAATAAAATGTATTCAATAATGTAATCAAACCAAAAACACAGAAATTTGCTCATTTGCAGAATTGTCACTGTCGTCACTTTCAGTTTCTGATGATAAATTTCCCCAAAAATCACTATCACTCAATTCTGCAAATGATTCTTATTTACTATCGCTGTTTTCTAGCTGATCAGAAACCACTTTTGACGTAAAGGGACACTTTTTGGTTGCTATGGACATTCTCATGTTTCCAGGCAGAAAGAATGACATAAATAATATAAAAGAGCATGCAGGGCACTGGACAAACCACTAGGGACAAAGGGGATGAGAAATGTTTTCATACAGTAATGTAATCTATAAGATTACAGTGTACTGTATGTTTCACTTTTTGAATTTCCCGCCGGTCTCCGTCCCCGTGCGACGCGGCGCTCGCAGGGAACGGAGCCCGGCACACAGGAGTCATGTGGCGGTGGACACAGCCCGCAGACACGGCGGGGGACATCGCTGGATCCAGGGGACAAGGTGAGTAGCGCTGCCTGGATCCAGCAATGCAATCCCGAGTGTGGCTCGGGGTTACCGCTCTTGGTACTGAAAATCCACCCCGAGCCACACTCGGGAACACACTCGGGGGTTAAAGAATTGTTACGTTTTGGCCTACACTATCATGAGCATCGCAAAACATAATAATGATATGGAAAGTACAGAAACCCATGGTGACTAATCAGAAACTGACTGATTAATATGTTAGTCTGATCCATGTTTAGCCCATTTCAAGGCTCAGTATCGTATAGTATTAAAGTTGGATGACATGTTCAAATTTATTTTAGCAAATCTCTTCTATTTTATAAAATTCAAGTCAAACACAGCTAAATAAATAAACCAGGCCTACTAATAGATTACTTGCCATGAACATTCTTTTAAATCAATAATGACCAGTTAACTGCCATGCCTTGTAACATTTGGCTTTCACAAATACTTTCAACATTATCGCATTACAAGATAATGATATTCAAACTTCATAAGCAACCTACAGGAAACAGATGAGCTTTTTGGTAGCAGGACAGTCCTGAAATCAACTCACGCCTATGCAGACTGCCTCTTTAGTATTGCTCCAGCCATGTCTGATAGAGGGGGCTGTCAATGATGGACAGCTCAAACCCCCCCATGGAAAGAAATCAATATTTCTGACCTTTAGCTGGCTGCTGAGGTCTGATTCACAGCCCTGAGCTCCCTCCTGCAGTACAGAACCACACGCCTAATTCATTGAATCAGCCTGACAGGCGGCTGAGGGAGAGACCCACAAAATGTTCAGCTTGGCTGTCTTTCTCTAACTTGCTCTCTGCTGATCTTTTTTCCATATCTACTTTACGCCATGTCTACCATTTGTTTTTATCTTTTCCTTTCCTTTTACTCTGTCTCTTTATCTATGGAGCTCTCTCTATTGTCTTTTCTTTAGCTCTCATAGTATGCATGTTGTGCCCTCTGCCTATAGCGTCTCCCTATCTATCCTCAGAATGTCAGTATGGCCATGCCTCATCCCTCCTCACCCTCCTCTTTCCTAGACCCCTCCGAGACCTGCCAATACAATATTTCCATGACAACTACAATCCCAGGAAGGAACGCACATTGTTTAAAATCATAAGAATTAGCCTGTCTGGAAACACCATGTTTTAACATTAAATTACTGCATTCCATAGAGGTAGACTAAATGTATTTTGTAGTTTGAGATATAAAAAAAAAAGCTCTTCATTTAAAGGAATATCACACTGGCAAAGAAATAACTTTTAAATATAATTTCCACATTTTGCTCTAACTACTATTTAAAGCGTTTGTTACCCCAACACGTCATATTCCTGATATGTGACTGCTGTACCATGTACTTGTATGAGAAAGTCTCCTGTTCTCTTTGTATTGCTTTCTTTGTGTAGTGAAGTCCCTGGTGTTCCTGCCAATCCCTCTGCTTTCCAATTAAAAACTAACCACACTAAGCAGGAGAGCACACCATGGTTAGTCCTCAAGCTATGATGGGAACTCAGCCTGCTCTCCTTCAATGATGACTTGTACTGATCAGTGTTAATTTATTAATTAAAAAACATTTTAGTCGACTAACTTAATACCATTTTAGTAGACTAAAACTAACACAATTGAGATTTATTATTTTATTTCAGGTACTTATATAGCGCCGTCAATTAAAAACTGACCACACTAAGCACAAGAACACACCATGGTTAGTCCTCAAGCTATGCTGGAAACTCACTGTGCTCTCCTCCAATGATCAGACTTGTCCTGATCAGTGTTAATTTATTAATTAACCACCTCCCACCCGGCCACTGTGTATATACGGCCGGGTGGGAGCTTCCCCATTCTGACAGGACGTGTATTTACGTCCTGCAAAACGGGAGCTCGCAGGACGTCCACGCGGCGCGCTGCGGCTGGATCCTGTGATCATTATGATCACAGGATCCAGCTGAGCAGAGATCGGGATACGGGCGCAGTGATTGGCCCTCCCGATCATGTGACGCTGTGTCCAACCACAGCCGTCACATTGTAAACAGAGACGAACGTCTCTGTGACATTTCTCCCCCAGCCAAGCTCAGTGAGAGCAAAGTGCGGGCGGGGGAGCTGCAGATAGGTAACAGCTCTCTGCATGATGAGGATTTCATGCAGAAAGCTGTCACAAATCGCCCCCCACACAGTGCACCAAGCACACTAATACCCCTGTCCCCATACATATAAGTGTCCCCATAAAACAGTCCCCAAAACATCTGTATGTCCCCAATCACATCTGTCACCATACAAAAAACATCTGTCACAGTCCCCAAAACATCTGTCACAGTCCCCAAGCATCTGTCTGTCCCTGTCACATCTGTCACCATACACAACATCTGTCACAGTCCCCAAAACATCTGTATGTCCCCAAAACATCTGTCACAGTCCCCAAACATCTGTCACAGTCCCTGTCACATCTGTCACCATACACAAAACATCTGTATGTCCCCGTCACATCTGTCACAGTCCCCATCACATCTGTCTGTCCGCCAACACCAAATAAACTCCGATTTGGGTTATTTTTACCAAAGAAATGTAGCAGTATCATTTTTGGTCAAAATTTATGAAGAGAAATTACTTATTTGAAAAATTTTATAACAGAAACGCAGAAAAATGCATTGTTTTTGAAAATTTTCAGTCTTTTTTTAATTTATAGCACAAAAAATAAAAAACCCAGAGGTGATTAAATACCACCAAAAGAAAGCTCTATTTGTGTGGAAAAAAATGATAAAAATTTCATATGGGTACAACGTCGCACGACCGCGCAATTGTCATTCAAACTGCAACAGCGCTGAAAGCTGAAAATTGGTCCTGGAAGGAAGGGGGTTTAAGTGCCCAGTATTGAAGTGGTTAAAAAACATTTTAGTCGACTAACTTAATACCATTTTAGTCAACTAAAATATGGCTAAAACTAACACATTTGAGATTTATTATTTTATTTATTTATTTTGGGTACTTATATAGCACCGTCAATTTAGGCAGCGCTTTACATATACATTGTACATTCAGCTTACAATCTAGGGTCCCTAACTCACATTCATCCATACTAGGGCCAATTTAGACAGGAGGCAATTAACCTACCAGCATGAAAAGAATTCTTTCTAGAGTGTGCCACCGTCCCAAACTAGTAATTGCAAAGAAAGAGTGTGGGAGACCCCCACATATAATGGACGTTTACCGGCACACCACGAGATAACCAAGAATTTTTATAAAAAATATATTTTTATTCCAACATTGCTAAAACCAAAAGTTACAAACTTTTTAGTATAAAAAATAGATATATCTATATTCGGACATGAATTATCTTCAAGTCCATATTATTTATGGTCATATACCCAACAAACAATGATACTAGCTACCAGAAAACAACCATGATCTGTGTGCATTGCAGTACAATATTGATATGCACAGTTTTTCTTTTTGTTAAGCTACCCCGGCAACCTACATCCATGCTGTGATAAGGTCCTGAAGAAGCTTGATTTGAAGCGAAACGCGTGGACCTATTGCAGACCTAACACACAGATCACGGTTGTTTTCTGGTAGCTGGTATCATTGTTTGTTGGGTATATGACCATAAATAATATGGACTTGGAGATAATTCATGTCCGAATATAGATATATCTATTTTTTATATCAAAAAGTTTGTAACTTTTGGTTTTAGCAATGTTGGAATAAAAATATATTTTTTATAAAAATTATTGGTTATCTCGTGGTGTGCCGGTAAACGTCCATTATATGTGGGGGTCTCCCACACTCTTTCTTTGCAGTAACCTACCAGCATGTCTTTGGAGTGTGGGAGGAAACCGGAGTACCCGGAGGAAACCCACGCAGGCACAGGGAGAACATGCAAACTCCAGGCAGGTAGTAGAGGCAAAATGAAGAGTCACCATTTATTATGCAGTATCCATATGTACACGAGTACAGTAAAAGCACAGACAGATGTGAGCAAAATGCATAGCTGCTAAAGCGTTTCACGTCATGGATTGACGCTTAGTCATAGCATAGCTATGCATCAATCCATGACGTGAACCAGTGACCCTTGTACTGCTAGGCGAAAGTGCTACCCACTACACCACTGTGCCACCCATATGACTAGAATACGATTAAAACTAAAATGGCATTTTAGTCAAAAGACTAAGACTAAAACTAAATTGAAATTTGACGTCAAAATGAACACTGGTCTGTAGTGCATGTTCATACCTCAATACCATAAATAATAACATATTACATTTTTCACTCCAGCAGTATATAATGAGTTTGGGAATTGTAGAGAAATGCTTAAATAATGCATTCCAATTTAACTACACCCATTAGATTTTAGACAACTAAAATGAGTTTTAGTTGACTAAAATTATTTTTTGTCGACTAAAATGTCCTGGAGATTTAGTTGACTAAGACAAAGACTAAAACGAAATCGAAATTTGCTGCCAAAATGAACACTGGTCCTGATATGCCTCCACTACACAGGCATTCACTGGCAAGCTCAGTGTGCTGCTACTTCTCCTTCCCCCAGTCTTATGCAGCTGAGAACAGAGGGAATGTGATCATTTATAAAAAAAAAAAGGGGCAAAAAGGTGTTTATGTTTTTTTATATTTATACAAAAATGTTTTGCCTTTCATTTCTATTTTAAACTGATAGAATTGTTTTACAAGGTCATCGTTTAACCACTTGCCGACGGCTGATCGGCATTTGACGGCCACAAGTTGGCTCTGTAACGCGAATCGCCCGCGCGCTCACTGTGTCCGGGGATTCGATCTCCGCCGGCCACCCGTGATGCCCCCCCTGGAGTGAAAGAACGGAGGTCCGTGTAAGTAAACACGGACCTCCGTTCTGTGAGGGGGGAAGGGCTGTGATCACAGCCTTCCTCTACATGGAAGCTGTGATCGCTTCCCTTCCCCAGCTAGGGCAGCCCCCCCACAGTTAGAACACGCCCAGGGAACACAGTTAACCCTTAGAGCTCCCCCTGCAGGTTAACCCCTTCACTGCCAATGGCATTTACACAGTAATCAGTGCATTTTTATAGCACTGATCGCTGTATAAATGCCAATGGTCCCAAAAAAGTGTCAAAATGGTCCGACATGTCCGCTGAAATATCGCAGTACCGCTAAAAATCGCAGATCACCACCATTACTAGTAAAAAAAAAAAAAAAATAAAAGCCCCAGAAATGAATTCTCATCATCCGTAAATGCTGCCACTTTTGCGCAAACCAATCAATAAACGCCGATTGCGATTTTTTTTATCACAAATATGAGGAAGAATATAAATCGGCCAAAACCGATAGAAAAAAATGTTTTTTTATATTATTTTTTTTTGGATTTGTATTTTAGCAAAAAGTAAGAAATTTGGGTTTTTTTGCAAAATTGTCGCTCTTCTTTTGTTTATAGCGGCGATCAGAAATGACGCAGAGGTGATCAAATACCACCAAAAGAAAGCTCTAATTGTGGGAAAAAAAGGACGCAAATTTTGTTTGGGTACAACATCACACGACCGCGCAATTGTCAGTTAAAGCGACGCAGCGCGGAATCGCAAAAAGGGCTCTGGTCCTAAAGGGGGAAATCCTTCCGGTCCTTAAGTGGTTAATGAAAGTGACACAATAGCAGATTTCACAAGTAGGTGATGCTGCAGGTAAAATCTTTAAATAAAGCTCTTGTAAAATTCTGCCGTTTTGAATGGGGTGGGGGGCATCTTGTTAATAGGCAGGTGTAACTGGAATTCCAGAAACAGTTGTAGACACTTGAAGCATTTTTCTATGCAGTATATAGTCTGTAGAGATGTGTGAGTGTGGAATGTAAATGAAGAGTGAATTTAGGTAAGATGAAAAATAAGGAAGACGGAAAGATTGTTGAATATATAGATAAACATATTAGTGTATCGATCACAAAATAGGCTTCACATTGTGTTAAACAAAAAAAACAAAACTCTATAATTGGGGATTAATATTCTCATTCCCCATCCAACCTTGTGGGTCCACAAAGCTTTCCAACAGACACCTGAGTGGTACTTCATGGAACCTTTGCATTGTCTGGATGTCTTTGGCTCAACAGAGCAAATGAAAATTTGGGGTGGCAAATTGAGCAGTTAAAGCTGTAAATGGGATGAGCACATATAGTACACATTCTAGCTGAAAGACGTAACTAGTGGCTGAGGAACACTGAAGAACTCATAAAATTGAAAATCTAGTGTCTGCAATGTTTTTTTTTAGTTATTTATTACAGGTATTTATATACCTCAGAAAATCTATGCATCATTTTACATATTATACATTCACATCAGTCACATATAAAAAAATACACTATATTGTCAAAAGTATTGAGACACCTGCTTTTACACACACATGAACTTTAATGGCATCCCGGGCTTAGTCCATAGGGTTCAATATTGAGTTGGCCCACCCTTTGCAGCTAAACAGCTTCAACTCTTCTGGGAAGGTTGTCTATAAGGTTTAGGATTGTGTCTATGGGAATGTTTGACCATTCTTCCAGAAGCACATTTGTGAGGTCAGACACTGATGTTGGATGGCAAGGCCTGGCTCACAATCTCCACTCTAATTCATCCCAAAGTTGTTCTATTGTGTTGAGGTCAGGACTCTGTGTAGGCCAGTCAAGTTCTTCCATCCCAAACTCGCTCATCCATGTCTTTATGGACCTTGCTTTGTGCACTGGTGCACAGTCATGTTGGAATGGGAAGGGGCCATCCCCAAACTGTTCCCACAAAGTTGGGAGCTTGAAATTGTCCAAAATGTCTTGGTATGCTGACGCCTTAATAGTTCCCTTCACAGTTAGTCTGCAATTGATATTCCTACCATTTTCAGATAAAATAACTAGTATTTTTGGTTTGGTGGTCCTGTAACACTTTGGTGCTACCTTGATCTTTTCAGATAACCTAGTAACAATAAACCTTTACTAACTAAAAAAAAAAAAATAGTTACCTTCACTGGAACTAAGGGGTGAAGCTCAACCCCTGAAAAACAACCCCACACCATAACCCCCCTCCACCAAATGATTTGGACTAGTGCACAAAGCAAGGTCCATAAAGACATGGATGAGTGAGTTTGGGGTGAAGGAACTTGACTGGCCTGCACAGAGTCCTGACCTCAGCCTGGTCATAAATTGTACACTTAGATAAAGTGGGCTTTTTTGCCCACCACAGACACAAAGGGCAACACCACCACAACCCTTAACATTATACACTCAGTCCTGTTGAGGGCCACTCCTTCAACAGATGCGTAGAAAGCCTTTGACTGGTCTTTTCTGCCCCCTACCCTGGAGTCCATAGGTCTAGGCGTACAAATGTAAACAAAAGATACGTTTTCTTTACTGTACCCCATCAGCTAGAGTCTGAGTAAGCGGGGTTCTATCTGACCACTTCCCCATTACTATCAGGGCCAGCCTTGACATATCCAGGCTACAACTAGGCCACCATCAACATAAGATCACTGTATTAAATGATTTCCGTATTCAACCTTTTTCTGAATTTCAGACACATGGCGACCCCTCAAACTTCCACATTAATAGCCAAAAATCGAATGTAATTTTTTAAAAAGCCATCTCTCATTCTCTCTCATTACCTTCCAGCAAAATTTACCATTCAAGGGGAAGCCTGATTTCATCAAATATTTAGAGATTTGCCTCCCCAATGACTTTTCCCAAATGTTTGACCTGGGTATCTGCTAAACAGGATTTATATGGTGCCAGCAGTTTACACAGCACTTTACAACATATGGACAGACAGTACAATTACAATATAATTTAATACAGTAGGAATTGGAGCTTACAATCTAATGCTGCATCTTCCTCTCCCTGCCATTCCCTGGTGCACAAGTCTGCTTCAATCAGTTCTAAAATATCACCCCATCATAGGACCAAAGAATCTTTCTAAATAAATGCCTCTCTCCATAATCCTCTTCCCAATACCTGGTGTTCTCACCTGAGCTCTCTGATCACTCCTCAATATTGCTATGGAAAAAAGGTAGATTTATACTGTAGTTAACGATTTTTTCTCCCGCCACAACTTTCTTTTGCCCCACGTCCTCCTTTAAGCAGGTATGTACAGACAGGCCTGTACTGGCCATCGGGACTACCAGGAGTTTCCCGGTGGGCTGATGGCTCAGTGGGCCGGTCTCAGTGACCGCTTGTCAAATGAATGGCTGCACAAGTCGCGCAGCCATTAATTTGATCACCGCTGTACTGCCCATGGCTAGGCATCCAACTTCCGGACACAGCGCGGCACACTTCGGCTCTTTCCGGACACTGCACACATTGGCCACCTCCATCCTGCGCTCGTCATTTTCTGTCACCGCTCGAACTTCCCCCGCCCCCCTCCTCTCTGACCGCTCTTTGGTTTTGTACTCAGCTATCTCCGGTGGCCTCCGTGGAAACAGTCGCTGTGAGTTTAAATGAACCGGGGCCGTCCGTTCTGATGTCCTGAGAGCAGCCGACAAACAGAGAGGTAAAAGCAAGGCAATACCTATTAAATAATGCACAAGCTAACGGAAAAGAACTTTTCTGAATAACCTGTGCCGCTGCATGTTGATAGGATGTGGAAGGACTGAGGTCTAGCCCTACACAATGATTACTCATCCCAGGAGGCCTTCCGCCATGTGCAGTAGTGTTGATGCCTCTGTACGGTCAACTTGCTGCCAATTGTTTATAACAGTTATTAAGTCTTTATTATGTTTTACGTATATAGTGTATGCTGTACATTTTTACATTACAATGATTAATGTATGCCCCCTGCAGCTTGAATAAAACCTCAATTGAAACACACAAATGTGAACTGGCGACTCGCCCTATCTGCTCATTGGCCTTAATTGTTCATCTTGCGCTGCTCCGCTAACGAAATACAGAACTTCTAGTCGCCAGCATCATACTCTGAATAGCTCTGGGTAGTGTGATCCCACCTGTGAAAGTTGGAAGCAAATGGGATCACACTACCCAGACACTTTACTCTTACTGCTTTAATTACATATTTTGCACAGTTTTTTTCTCTGCACATTCAAAGAGACTAATTTGCACATATTTTAGCACTTTACTACCATGGCCATAGTTTGGCTATAATAGTTTTAATTATAAGCTTGGCTTATATATGAGTTTTTTTGCTGAAATTATTTTTATGCACTTATTTTTGCACATTTCAATATTAATTGACACTTTTAGCTACGTTGGATTTTGCATATTGTTTGAATCATTATTTATTTATTTGATAGATTTTTGATGTTATTTTAGTTAGCACCACATCCTTTGCTATATGATCAATTTATCTGTGGGTTTGTGGTAACCTGTTTGATGTTGGCAGCTGCTCACTACTGCAGTTGAACAAAAATAGGTGTGTGCATTAGTTGTTTATTTTAAAATATATAATGCAGAGCCAGGCTTCAGGTCTAGTCCTATGGGGCAGGGGGACACCAGGGGGGAGAGGGGGGCTGGGGACCGGACTGTATTTTAAAATATATAATGCAGAGCCAGGCTTCAGGTCTAGTCCTATGGGGCAGGGGGACACCAGGGGGAGAAGGGGGCTGGGGACATCGGGGGGGGGGATGTTGGGGAAGTAAGGTATTCCAGGAAGAGTATCCCGGGGATGTAGAGTTTGTGGGGCAAGTAAGGAATCCCGGGGAAGAAGGGTGTCCTTGTAGAAGTAAGGGACCCAGGGGACCAACAGAACATAGAGGGACGGGGGAGGTCAGGCCAGGGGTCGGGGGAAGAGGGGGACCACAGGGGGACGGGGT
>BLSH010269334.1:96208-106872 GCA_018402905.1 Glandirana rugosa
TTAATTTATTTTCCCTCTCCCCATTTTTTGTAGGGCACTTGCCCTAGTTTGAAGATGATTTTAGAACAGTTATATGGCTTCTACCGTTAATTAATACTTTTCAGACACAGTTTGAAGATGATCCACATTCACCTCCATTTTTGCATTTTTTAAGTTTTTATTTTTTTAAAAATATTTAAAGTTATTTCCCTGTCCCCATTTTTTTGTAGGGCACTTGCCCTACCCTTACCCCCATTTTACTTCCTTTTGCAGCCCTCTGGGGCTTTCCATGACTTTCCTACAGCCATTTTTGTGCCTAAAAGTTCGGGTCCCCATTGATTTCAATGGGGTTCGTTGTCCGTGCGATCGTTCGGGTTCCGTCCGGACCCGGACCCGGACTTTCTCCCGAAGTTCGGACGGACCAGCAGAACCCGAACATCCAGGTGTTCGCTCAACTCTAATAGCCAGCACTACTCTGCTAACCAGAAGCGATGTTCATACCAAGAACAGGATGTGATGTCATGGGAAGTAAGGTAGAAACTGGAAATGCACTGTCTCTACACGTTTCATTCTGATTGTACATCTTCAGGAAGCTAGTTGGTCGCCATGATGGTTACTGGTTACGGGTTCATACCCAAGCTGAATTAACCTATTGCTGTCTGAAAATATGAGCCCAAATGTGCACCGCTAGATACAATGACAAATTGCTGCAAGCGACTAATGCCAAAAATGCATAAGAATGTCGCTAAACACTAAAACTGAATGCTGATTACCATCAACCATGTAAATAATTAAAAAAAAACATTCTCGTGTGGTGGCATATGCTATTGTACTGACCCCTACCATTACAGCTGTAAGAGTATCTTTTTACACATATCTTTATTGAAAATAATTTTACTTTTTTTTCTGTTTACACAAAGTATATCTGTAGGCACATAACAACACATTAATTACAATTATGGTTATTACCTTTCTTGGTCAATAATATCATCCAGACTCCCTGGCCAGTTTGTTTTCAAAGAGCAGCCAGCCAGCCAGCCAGAGATCTATAATTTAGCAGTAGTAGTAAAGTGGGTTAAGATCATCAGACAGATCGTGGTGGCAGCAAGGCAACATCATCATGCAGGAGGGTGAGGTAGCAGCAGGTAATCGTGATTGACGTTAGATTTATATCGCTGTCACAAAGTGATAGACATTGTTTACATTGGGGGACATTGTTTCCACTTTTTTCATGGTGTGTATTTGTTTGCATTTTGTAGGGGGAAATGGGTTAAAAAAAAATCTGATATTTGGAGGGCCCTTTTTTATAAAGGAGGATTTCATATTTTGATAAGCACTCTCATAAACTCACACATTTCTTTTGGGGGACAGAATGTGGGGATGAGGCCATTTTTTACATTATGTTTATTTTCAGTTACATAGTTGGTAAGGTGGAAGGAGACACCAGTCCATCCAGTTTAACCCGAGTGTGGGTGTGTGTATCGCTACCATTTTCAATATCCCTGTACATTGTGTTCACTAAGAACAACATCTAAACATTTTTTGAATTGCCACCCTCCCTGCTGATACTACCAACTGTGGAGGGGAGTTCCACATCCTTACTGCTCTAACAGTTTAAAGCCTCGTACACACGGTTCGACGATCGCACGTACGATCGCGTCGAATCGTATGTTGGCTGTTGTATGCAGCATACTGACTGCACTACACGATCGTACGGCCGGGGAAAGAATGTTCAGGTGATTGTAATTAGCATCCAGCCATTCCTGACTTTGGGCATGCGTGTTTTGCACAATACAACTTTGTTGTACCAACTGCTCTGTACACATGATACAACGGTCGTATGAGAGCTTGTTGGTACAACCAAGTTTTCTAGTCTGCTCATACAACTCCCTTGTACGTCGTATGTTCGACTGTTCAAATCGCGCATACGAACGATCGATTTCGCATACAACGGTCGTGAATACGACCTGTAAGAATGAACTCTGTCCCATCCAACTTCCTTGCATGGCTGCATGTCTTCTTTAAAAACCTTAGATTAAGTAATTCTCTCCCAATGCTAGAGTTACCATTCAAAGATTTGACGATTATGATCATATCCATAGTGAAGCATCTCTTCTTCTGGGAGAATACGTTTAATGTTTGTATTCATTCCTCATCAATAAGGTCCCCCAGTCTCAGCTTTATCACCCTTCTCTGAAATTTCTCCAGTTCAAGTACTTCCTTCCTGAGGATCAGTGACCAGAATTGGATGGCATCCTCAAGCTGCAGCCAAACCAGAGCTTTTGGTGGTACAGCCAATGGCGTTTTAAACAGGAGACCTGAGTTACTATTTTTATTTTTAAAGTGTTATTTTTACAGTTATATTTTATTTTTGCAGTGTTAATAAATTTGCTTTTTTTTATCATTTTTTCATTTATTGTTTTTTTTTTAGATTTTTTTAAACAAACATGGGGAGCAGAGATGGCAAGGCTGTAAGTGAAATAATTTCCAAGCTCATTGCTCCTTAATTAAAGGCAGGACAGCTTTTTTTGCTGCCACAGAAATGTCTTGATCTTGCAATGATCTTACTATGGCTCTGCATTGTTAAAAAAGCTATTCGTCTTAAAGTGGTATTAAACACCAAACCAAAAATGTAATATATTGCGCCATACCAATCAGCTGCGGTAGCTGTATTATTGTATGTTTTTTTCCCTCTGTTTTCCCCTGGTGATCTGGCCAGTAACACACCTCCGGTATTAGTGTGCCTCCACTCTGGATGAAGGAGCACCAGAGCCAATTTTGGACAGTAGCATTGTGAGTCTGGAGGGAGGGGAGTGTTAAATGTACTAGCAGAATTAGATACACTAAACACATAGAAGCCAAACTCCAGCTAAAAATTTTTAAGCAGTTACAACGGTTTATTTTCCTTTTGGGATAAAGGTTTTACACAAATAAACAAAGGCTGATCATTGTAAGCACCCCTGTCAGTGTTAAATGGTTCCTCTCAAACCACTTACTGCTATATCTGCAGGACAGATTGTCATATTGAAAAACAATGGACTTACTTGCTAGATCACCAGGTGAAAATAAAGGAAAGAAAGCCTAAAAAGAAAACCAATATAGCCATCACATGGAAGCATTTGTAAGCTGCAATATAATAAATGTTTTCTTCTGGGTTTAATGCCGCTTTAAACTAAATTTAAAGAGGCATGTGAATGCCAAAGCAAAGCATCATTTATCCAACTAACTTTATTGCAGTGATTACATTGAGGCAAAGCAGATTAAAGCTCATGAATATTTTCTGATTGTCAAATCAGATATTATTCCCTTGCCAGACAAATCTAAATTTGTTTAAACAATCTAATACTTGTGTCAGAATCACCTTTTTTGTTGTGGATAAGGAAAAAAATAGCATATTTTATTGGTTAATGCAGCTTTTTGTAAAATGCCTATGTATATTTAGACAGCTACTGAATAACTTACTGTCTTGTGAACACTTTATAAAGAGTTATATAATTTTGCATCTTTAGAGTTTCCAAACTGAAAAAAAAAGTTAAGATACTGCACAGGATATAGGAGAAGTACAGTTTTATTTCTGGATAATAGGTCTAACTAGTTTATGCCTAACATTTATCTATAGGTGGTAAAGGTGAATGTGCGATGAATGTGGTTGATATAATGTGAGGTCTTTTCTAATTGCACACATTTCTTGCACTTTTTGTTCTCTCATACAATGCTTCACACAATTTCCCAAAAAATAAGCTCTTGGATAAACTTTCAGCAACAATTTTGCTGTAATCACCCCATGCTTTAAATGATAAACTAAATAAAAAACCCCCATTTAATAAAAAAGAGCTTAATGAAAAACTAGCTATCAATTAATTTTGGCAGACAGATAAAAACATTTTTGGGTGTGCAAATCTTTGTACACAGGAAAGGCACATTGGAAAATGTAGCCCAACACAAAAACCTAAGCATAATTTGTGAAAGTAGATGTAAACCCAACAACTAAAGTGCCATATACGCTTTAAAAGCTGGTAATACTGTTATAAAGAACATTGTTTGGGACCTTTGTGTAATGGTGTGACAACACTCTTGTCAGGACCCAGATCTGAACATGGGACGTCTACAGTGTCTGGCTGTGGTCCTTCCTGCTGTACCATCTGAGATGCTGGGCAGCTTCTTGTATGATTCCTTGGACAACCTAAGTTTGTATCTTGTTTCTGGTAAACCTTGAACTCTTCTCCCATGAACTTTCTATTTAAAATTATTGTAAAGCTTCGCTTTTTTTTAAAATAACAAACATTACCTTTTCTGTGCAGTGGTTTTGCACAGAATGGCCCCGAACCTTCTCTTCTGTGGTCCTCCAGTGGCGCTCCTGGGACCTCCTCCGCATTGAGTTACCTATCAGGGAAAGCTTCCCTGGGGTCTCACGTGCAGGCGCGCTCCCGTGTCCTCTTGTTTGCGTTTATTCACACAAACAGCGGGACTCAGCCCCCGCGTCACTGTACCTGATTGACAGCTGTTATCAATCCAGCCAATGAGGACCCAGGACACCGGAGGGAGCGGATTGCTTGTAGCCGCCGCTGCAAGGAATGGGCTCAGGTAAGTAAAGGGGGAGCTCTGGGAGGGGTCACTACTGAGAAAAGGTTTTTCATCTTAATGCATAGACAATACATTGCATTAAGGCGAAAAACAATGAGACTTTACAACTATTTTAAGCTATATCTCTTCCTGTTTGCCAGATTTTTGTGCTCTCTCTAGCTAATATCTTTCTACTTATCTTTGCTACCACTCGTTACCGACCCTTGGCTCCCTCATTGACTATGCTTCTGACTGATCCCATCTATCTATTACTCATTACTGACCTTTTGGCATGTTCATCGTTTATGCTTCTGCCTGATCCCATCCAGCTACTACTCGTTACTGACCTTTTGGTTTGTTCATATACTATGCTTCTGCTTCTTCCTTATCTGCTTCATCTGCTACTTGACCACTGCTTACTCTCTTTCTTCTGGAGCAATCCAGAAGGCCGCAAACTGGCATTAGCATGCAGCAAAACCCCATCTCCATTAGCATGCAGCAAAACCCCATCTCCACCATCAGGGGCTCTGGTGAAGACTGAGTAGTGCATAGATTGCCTGCCTCAGATGAGCCCATGTCAATCGCTAGGGGAATCTGCTTGTGTATTCATCCAGCTGACTACTGCATGAACCTATTTACTGCTACATCCACTGGCCTCTGAGCCTGATCCTAGTCCGTGACAACTCTGCCCCATCTTCCACAATTTCCTGAATACAAACCACCCTGTTACATGCTTTTCCAAATCAAATCTAAAGTACATACATTGAAGGGTTTGCTTACAAGCCAGACATTAACCTGTCCCTATGCACTATATCTGAAGCACAATAATGCTTTCCCTATCCCAGCTAAGCACATTTTCAATACAGCTACAGTGAGCCCTGCCTTATTATAGTGAGGGGTTGGCACATAAGAAAGCCACTATTATTAGCCACCTGACCACCTTAAGTTCAGAAGCCAGGACACAAATTATCGTTAGTTGGTTGCTATGGCAGAAAATGGCTGTATTGCAATGCTGGGTGCATGAATCAGGAACAATTTGGGTTCATTACGAACCGAACCTCGACCTAAACCCAAATCTCGTCTCTACTGATGATTTGATGACTGGTGGAGGAATATTCACATAATGACTTTAGCATATGCAGGAGATCCTTACACTGTGGGTTATCAGGTACAGCTTTCTATCCAGAATGGAGAACAGTGAACAGTACAGGAGTGTCAAATCTTGTGAGATAAACAGTCAGAGGCAGAAGTGTCTAGACACAGTGCACTGTTATAATTCACGAGGAATGCAAAACAAAAGGTAAATCATTCAGGGTATTGCACAAACACTATTAACATTTTTAAGCTGTTTCCTGAAAGATAGCAAATCTTCCCTATTTTTATTATAGTCCACTTTAAGAATTTTATGGAGGCTTCAAATGGTTGTGTTAAACAGATATCTAACTTGACCCAAAAATATACTGATATGGCATTTATCCCACAATACACCTAGGTAAACTTTGAAGGCCAGTTCACACCACATGCAGTCCAGTGCATTTTTTTTCTGCATCAAAAATGCATGGAAGTAGGTTATATGGTTTCCAATGGCATAATTAACACAAGTGCATTCGGTTCCAGAAAAAAAAGTAGAACATGTTGCATTTTTCCTGCACTGGACTGTACTGGAACACAGTAAAACACATCAAAAACACACCGGAATGCACTGGAACGCATCAAAAAATGCACCGGACCCTAGTATAGTGAAAAAAAAGAAAAAAAAAGCACTTGGAATGCATCCGAAAACGCAATCAAAAACACACTGGAACGTGTTAAAAACGTGCATGCAGAAACATATCCGGAACGGATGTGGAGTGCGTTTTTATGGTGTTAACCAGCCCTGAAAGTTGATGAAAAGTGTTTGAATTATTTCTAGGGAAAAGGGAAATGGTTTGTTCAGCCAGCTACCTTCACAACCCTCACCTGGCAGAGACAACTGGAAATTCTGATGGTACCATAACCACCAATACACTGCTTTGGTATAGCACATGCATCATTTCAGAAATCTGAATGTAATGCATTACCTTGTTCCGGTGACCTTTATTTTATCTGTATTGCTATACCTGTATCTGTCAAGCTGTCTTTCTAATAAAACCAAGCCTGTATACTGTTATATGCATGTTTTAAAACTATATGACATTTTCATTTTGAAAATGTAGAAAGTATAATGATAGGGGAATATTCAAGAGTAATATTCAAATTGAAACATTTTATCTGGTATTTGGTACATGTTCTGCAATATATTTTTTCATGTGTCTAAAGCGAGTATATTGTCAGAGATGATTTTGATGATTAGCATGCATTTAAGACATACATTATGTTATTTTTAACTTATAAGAATGTGCCCCCCTATGGAACACCCCATATCACAGTGGAATGCTGTATTTTGAATATGACCAAAATGATGACAGATGACAGGCAGTCATTTTTGCAGGTCTGTTAACATCAGTGCATTGGGGTAACGTGTGTCAGTTATCGCAACCTGTGGTGACGCATGTTACCACAACTCATGGTAATGCGGGTTATGCGTATTCATTTTGAATGGCACCCTAATACACCTTCCCAGCTCACCTGTGTTGTCAAAGATGCTGAATGAATGACTTTTCAAATGAATGGGTGCATTAAAGTGCATGTATTTGATGCACTGCAGTAGATGGGCTTGGTGTGACTGAACCCTGAATAAAAACTGTTAAAGTGTAAACCTTGCCATGCACGGATCAAATTTTGGTTCAATGGGAACTGGCCAAATTTCAATCCATGTATAGTAGGCTGGTTTTACAGAAGTCAATTCTCAGATTTTCCCTGCTTAGCTATAGCCTGCGGCACTGATCAGTGTATTCTGATGGTGGGAGAATTGGGGAATCGGGTCATTTTTTTTTGTTCAACCCACTGGTTGAACGAAAAAAAAAAAAGACTACTTTATAGTAAGTCATTCACTGACTGGTTAGAACCATTAAAGTACAAGTTTTATAAAATTTTTTCCTTGGTGGCATATTTATAAAGAAGCAAATAATCTGAAATATAGGCCTTGGTAGCATTCTCCGTGTTTCTATGGTTGATGGGCCCAAGCTGTCTTTAGACATTTGCTATCTGGAGAGGTCAAATGATTACTTTTACTTTCAAAAGATTTTATTGTTATTTCAAGCATAACAAAAATAGGTTCGATAAGTCAATGCATATAACATCTAGCATCAATACAAAATACAATCGACAATCGAGAATGGCGGGTGGATGACAGAGCTCCTGAGGACTAAACCCCATGCATATAAGTCCGGTCTTGGTCAGGAAGGGCTTTCGAAACAGCTAACTAACTAGACTGAGTTGGGAAACCAAACCCCCCTACTCCAGGCACCCCATGACGGGAACCAGCTGTGCGTGGAGAGGGGAGCTTGCTCCATTAATCGGGGAGGGGAATAAAACTAGCCTCCTGCCCCAGTAATTATACCCCTGATAGGGAGAGGGGTGAGAGCCCAGAAGGGAGTCCGTCACCGACCCAATGATATCAAGACAACTGAAAATAAACATTACCATATGGAAAAAAGAAGGAAAAGGAAAAATAATCCAAAAAAACTGGAATACTAGGAAGAGAGAAGGAAAGAGCAGGGAGAGAGAGACAGAGGGTAAAGGCACCTTGAATCAGATCGGAGCTGTCGTATTTAGGGACCCGTTGTGTCCCGGAGTGAAGGGGGCACCTATGTAGGCAGCCCGGGGTTCCCAGATCTCTTCGAACTTCTTAGTGGTATCTGAGAGGATGCTAGATAACTTCTCCTGAGACATGATCCAGGAGATTTTTCGTACTGTAGCTGCAAAAGACACTCTTGGTTTTTTCCAAGACTTTGCTATAGCAAGCTTAGCTCCGATCAAAATAAACTGCACTAATTTCTTGTTGGGTTTAGACAGATTCGGTATGTGAGCATTTAGTAGGACAATCTCAGGGGACCTGGGGACCCGGGAATTGAACAACTTCTCGATAAGGTTGAGGATTTTCTTCCAAAAAGGTCTGATCCTCGGGCATTCCCACCAGATATGTGCCATTGAGCCCAGAAGGGAGCAGCCTCTAAAACACTGTGGATTTGCTGAGGCATAAATACGGGCCAATTTAGATGGGGTGAGGTACCACCTAGTGATAATCTTAATATTTGCTTCCATGAGGACAGTGTTTAGGATGCCTCGTGTGGAGTCGGCAAGAGCTCTGTGCCATTTATCTAAATCCCATGAGAACTGGAAGTCCTCCTCCCATTGTCTCATGTAAGGGGCTTTGGTCATTGGCCAAGTAAGGGCCGCAAATGATTACTTTTATCAGTGACTTGCTCATTGATTCCGGTGGAAGACTCACTGCACCTGCTTCTGCATATTCCCCTCTGCACATATTTGCTTGAATTCTGATGCATAAACCTCAGGAAAGAAATTTATCACAGTTCATTGGGACGTTCACAAGATAACCAGAATTAGGAATGTCTTAGGACATACCAATCTGTATGCTATTTAAAGTGTTTGTTAAAGTAAAATAAGAAATAAACAAAAAACAAATTTAGTACATTTCTGGAATACATGCACCTTTCTCCATGTTTAACCCTTAAGACACGCTGCACTTATTTAACAGATATAAAACATTTTCAATGGAATATTTAGCAGACCAAAGAGGAGCAAATAATAGAAGTTAATTCTTAGGATTTACATACACTTTATTCAGGGGTATCACTAGGGCCAGGCACGTAAATATCACACTAGTGATACCATGATTTGTGGTAACCCGCGATAACTAACACACGTTACCCCAGTGCCTCGCATCTCGTTTGGTGCTGAGGTCACTGCTGTTCACCATGTTTAATGTGTCTCTGCTGCTTCCTTTGTTGAAAGTGTGAATTGGCAGTGGAAAGGAAACAAAAGAAAAAGATTATGCCCCAGGATAGCTGCCTCTGAATGAGCTATATACAAGGGGTGCAAGAAGTGCAAATGAGTTGTGTGCAGAAGCTGCCGATTAGCTGCTTACAAGCTGGAGGTTCAAGTGAGCTGTGTACAACAGGTGCAGAGGGTGCAGGTGAGCTGTGTATAATAGGTGCGTACAAGCTATGTGCTGATGGTGTAGATGAGCTGTGTACAAGGGATGCAGGCGAGCTGTGTGCAGAGGGTGGAGGTGAGCTGTGCACATAAGATGCAGGTAAGCTATGTACAAGAGGTAAAGGTGAGCTGTGGGCAGAGGGTGCAGGTGAGCTGTGCACATAGGGTACAGGTAAGCTGTGTACAAGAGGAAAAGGTCAGCTGTGGGCAGCTGATCTGCGGGCAAGTTGTTCAAGGGTAAAGGTATGCTGTGGATGAGGGGTGCAGGGGATGCAGGTTAGCTGTGGATGAGGGGTGCAGAAGCAAGTGGTGGATAAAGGGGTACAGGCATGAGCTGTGGATGACGGGCACTGAGGCAAGTTGTGCTTAGTGGGAATAGAGAGTTGAACTGTGGACAAGGGGTGCAGATGTAAACTGTGGATGTGGGTGCATAGGTGAGCTGCAGATGAGGGGTGTAGAGGCAAGCTGTGGTTGATGGGTACAGACGCAAATTGTGGATGAGGGAAACAGAAGGGATCTGTGGACAAGGGGTGCAGAGGAGTGCTGTGCCTAGAGGGGTGGATGAGTTGTGCAGAGGCAAGCAGTGGATGAATTGGGCAGAGGTGTGCGGCGAATGAGGCAAAAAGAAGCAAGTAGAAGACAGGGGATGGAAAGGCAAGCTGTGCCTAGTGGGGATGGGGGGGTAAGCTGTGTAGGAGGCAAATGGTGGATAAGCTGTGCAGAGGAAAATGGTGGATGAGGGGTGTATTGTGGATGAAGGGTGCAGAGGGGAGCAGTGGAAAAGGGGTGCAGAGTGTCGAACGGAGATGTGGGGAGTAGACGTCGAGTGGATACGTGGGTGTAGGTGTCAAATGTAGACGTGGGGAACAGGTGTCAAGTTGAGAGATAAGGGTGATTCGTGTTGAACGGAGTCACGGGCAGTAGGTGTCGAGTACGGACATGGGGAAATAGGTGGTGAACGAAGACGTGGGGAGTAGGTGTCGATTGGACGTAGGGGACGTGGGGAGTAGGTGTCGTATGGAAAT
>BLSH010269334.1:107188-128914 GCA_018402905.1 Glandirana rugosa
AATCTAAACACAGTTACAGGGTTATAAATACCTGGACTGATATAAAAAAAAAAGTAAAAAAAAACGTGAAACGTTTACGGATTTCTGGCTTTTTTATTGCGTTGAGCTAGTATACCTCATCAGATAAAATCTATATTACAAGGTTAATAATATAAACATCGGTTTTTCTAACGGAACCTAAACTTTTAGAGTCAAAACATCTACGTCACGGATTACTTGAATATTGTTCTATAGAATATGAAAGTAAAATAATTTCAGTCCCCACAACGATTCTAAACACTTTCTACACCCCGTGGGGATCCATTAGATTCGTCTTGAAATATAGTCAGGTCCATAAATATTGGGACATTGACACAAATCTAATGTTTTTGGCACTATACACCACCACAATGGATTTGAAATGAAAGGAACAAGATGTGCTTTAATTGCAGACTTTCAGCTTTAATTTGAGGGTATTTACATCCAAATCAGGTGAACGGTGTAGGAATTACAACAGTTTGTATATGTGTCTCCCACTTTTTAAGGGACCAAAAGTAATGGGACAATTGGCTGCTCAGCTGTTCCATGGCCAGGTGGGTGTTATTCCCTCATTATCCAATTTACAAGGAGCAGATAAAAGGTCCAGAGTTCATTTCAAGTGTGCTATTTGCATTTGGAATCTGTTGCTGTCAACTCTCAATATGAGATCCAAAGAGCTGTCACCATCAGTGAAGCAAGCCATCATTAGGCTGAAAAAACAAAACAAACCCATCAGAGAGATAGCAAAAACATTAGGTGTGGCCAAATCAACTGTTTGGAACATCCTTAAAAAGAAAGAACGCCCCAATGAGCTCAGCAACACCAAAAGACCCGGAAGACCACGGAAAACAACCGTGGTGGATGACCAAAGAATTCTTTCCCTGGTGAAGAAAACACCCTTCACAACAGTTGGCCAGATCAAGAACACTCTCCAGGAGATAGGTGTATGTGTGTTAAAGTCAACAATCAAGAGGAGACTTCACCAGAGTGAATACAGAGGGTTCACCACAAGATGTAAACCATTGGTGAGCCTCAAAAACAGGAAGGCCAGATTAGAGTTTTCCAAACAACATCTAAAAAAGCCTTCACAGATCTGGAACAACATCCTATTGACAGATGAGATCAAGGTCAACTTGTACCAGAGTGATGGGAAGAGAAGAGTATGCAGAAGGAAAGGAACTGCTCATGATCCAAAGCATACCACCTCATCAGTGAAGCATGGTGGTGGTAGTGTCATAGCTGCCAATGGAACTGGTTCTCTTGTATTTATTGATGATGTGACTGCTGACAAAAGCAGCAGGATGAATTCTGAAGTGTTTCAGGCAATATTATCTGCTCATATTCAGCCAAATGCTTCAGAACTCATGGGACGGCGCTTCACAGTGCAGATGGACAATGACCCGAGGCATACTGCGAAAGCAACCAAAGAGTTTTTTAAGGGAAAGAAGTGGAAAGTTATGCAATGGCCAAGTCAATCACCTGACCTGAATCCGATTGAGCATGCATTTCTCTTGGTGAAGACAAAACTGAAGGGAAAATGCCCCAAGAACAAGCAGGAAGTGAAGACAGTTGCAGTAGAGGCCTGGCAGAGCATCACCAGGGATGAAACCCAACATCTGGTGATGTCTATGCCTTCCAGACTTAATTGACTGCAAAGGATTTGCAACCAAGTATTAAAAAGTGAAAGTTTGAATTATGATTGTTAATCTGTCCCATTACTTTTGGTCCCTTAAAAAGTGGGAGGCACATATACAAACTGTTGTAATTTCTACACCGTTCGCCTGATTTGGATGTAAATACCCTCAAATTAAAGCTGAAAGTCTGCAGGTAAAGCACATCTTGTTCATTTCATTTCAAATCCATTGTGGTGGTGTATAGAGCCAGAAACATTAGATTTGTGTCGATGTCCCAATATTTATGGACCTGACTGTATATACAGGTGCATCTCATAAACTTAGAACATCATCAAAAAGTTAATTTATTTCAGTAATTCAATTCAAAAAGTGAAACTCATATATTTTATAGATGCGTTACACACAGAGTGATATATTTCAAGTATTTCTTTCTTTTGATTTTGATTTTGATGATTATGGCTTACAGCTAGTAAAACCCAAAATTTAGTATCTCAGAAAATTATATAAGACCAATAAAAAAAGGATTTTTAATACAGAAATGTTGGCTTACTGAAAAGTATGTCCATGTACAGCATAGTATGCACTCAATACTTGGTTGGGGCTCCTTTTGCATGAAATTCTGAATCAATGCGGTGTGGCATGCAGGCAACCAGTCTGTGGCACTGCTGAGGTGTTATGGAAGCCCAGGTTTCTTTGATAGTGGCCTTCAGCTCATCTGCGTTGTTGGGTCTGGTGTCTCTCATTTTCCTCTTGACAATACCCCACAGATTCTCTATGGGGTTTAGGTCAGGTGAGTTTTCTGGCCAATCAAGCACAGTGATACTGCGATCATTAAATCATTAAATCAGGTATTGGTACTTTTGGCAGTGTGGGCAGGGGCCAAGTCCTGCTGGAAAATATAATCAGCATCTCCATAAAGCTGGTCAGCAGAGGGAAGTATGAAATGTTCTAGAATTTCCTGGTAGAGGGCTGCGCTGACTTTGGCCTTGATAAAACACAGTGGACCAACACCATCAGATGACATGGCTCTCCAAATCATCACTGACTGTGGAAACTTCACACTGGACCTCATGCAACTTGGATTCTGTGCCTCTCCACTCTTCCTCCAGACTCTGGGACCTTGATTTCCAAATGAAATGCAATATTTTCCATTATGAGATAATCATAGTAACATCTGGCATTTTTATGAATGAGCACTTATTGGGTTGATAGTTGGTTACATAGCACTCACATGCATGGTCATAAATGTTAGCAAAATACCCCCCTACCCCCAAGTCTTACTGTGCCCTTACACCATGTTTAGCACATGCAATTCTTAGAGGAAGCATTACTAATGTGACAAGGCATGTCATATTTAAAGTGTAACATATATTTTGAGTACCATACATATATTAAACTTAGAGATATCTGTTATTATGTAAATTGGTGGCTCCGTGCTTGCCATATGTTAAGGAGCAGTGTTTTCATTCTGTTTTAATACATAAAAGTGTTGCATCTTTGTCCTGCATACTTATCCATTTCTTAGTAATAATTTGGGCAATAACTTGACGTAAAAATACACTGCCTATTCCCGCAACTCTATCATTCACCAGCTGACATATTAATTTAAATTTCTTCACTGAGATTGATGCAGGGAAAAATTAAAGGCATGAATATTGACAGCCTGATCCATTGCCCCTTTAGGGGAAGATTGTAGTCATGTGACTAGTTTCATACTTGTATATTACAAAATATAAATCTGCAATTAGCAGTAAGAATCCCTTGCAGACATCCATAGCAGAGTAAACATGGTCAGGAAGGTCTTTAGTAAGAGTTGGAAACATAAGGAAACATTAGGTTATAATTCCCCCAAATGAATTATGCGCCCCAAGGGCAAGTATAGCCAAAGAAGACCATGTGACACTGACAGCTATAGGGCCTAGGCTGGTATCTGCAAAGGATTTGTAAAAAGGGAAAACATAATCCCTTTTGTAGCCATTGCTCCTTTACCTACTGGCTGTGAAAATCCTACTTGGCTTGGCTTCGAACCTTCTTGAGCATCAATCCACTCACATAAAACATTTTAGTTCAAATGCATGATGTGACAAAACCAACTTTAATTAGGGACTGAGTGCACATGTTAATAGTTATTATTAGTGGAACTATATATTGTAGGATACTGGCTACTACCATTACCTGTGGTTCATATTTGGGGTAATATAGTGTAGCCCCGGTTAGCAGCTGACAGGGGGAAGAGCAGCTCCAATTTCACTGGGTCTGCTGTTACTCTTACTTATCTTCATGGGAGACTTTTACACAGACACAGCTGGGGGACAAGACTGTTATTGTGGAACTGTGCAGCCAGTGTCAAGCTTGTCCTCTACTGAATAGGGATGCACACAGGATGTGAACTGCTAGGATTGTGGGAGGTGTAGTCTCACACAGACTGAGCTGGCTGAGGTGGTTCTTTCCCGTTGCTTTTCCAGGGCTTAGGAGGAGAAGCGTGGAGGTTTATTCAGACTGAATGCACATAAGGCTGCCAGGAGACCACTTACCCACTGCACTTGAGTGGGAGAGAGATACACTGACAGACATTCTGGGACATCAGAAAGTGCCACGGATGGTGATAGACCCTGCTGCCTGATGAAGGGGGAATAGGGTTGCCAGCTCATCCCAAACACATTATAATAACACAGGTTCTGTGGCTGATTAAGGTGGCAATTAACTTCACTTGGTGCCTTATGTGCATTCAATTAGCCTCCGAAATAACAGTTGGGCCCAATGAGCTAGCCAGCAGAAGAAAGTACATTACAGACTGCTGAACTGTTAGGGTGTGTAGCTGGGTGCTTGGCTAGAGACAAAGAACAATTAAGGATGGATGGACTTCAGCTGAATGGTTTAACCCTACCTCGTCTCCATCCACCATGGGTAGCAGCTGACAAGCAGAAGGAGCTCAAGAGACTTGATGGTTGGCAGCATTGAATCAGGGGAGATTAAGTTCAGGAAAGAAACTTTACTATGGAGGTTAATTGACTATTGGACTACAATTCTCAATGCGAGCCTGGTATAAGGAGAGTGAGATTGAGAACTGCATTTTTACTCTGCTCCAGGCAGATCCAGGAGTGAGATGACATCTGAACAAGTGGGCCTGTTGAGAGGACACTGCTGCCATTATTACCCTGTTACTGCTAGCAAAGATGAGAACATAGGAACTGGACATCTAACTAGCAGCATTATTTACTGCATACAGACTTTACTGAGACTGTACTCATGTGCACTACCTGTAAAGATTGGGTCCCAGTCTAGCCAGCTTAAGAGCTATAGTCTAAAGACTTCTTATTTAGATAGCTGTTTCCCAAGAACTTTGCCTATTGTCCATAGTAAGAGGTACCTCTTTAGGAAATCCTAAATTTCATTGCTGCCATTAATATAGAGTGCACTTTAAAGTGGTTATAGCCCACTGTTTACAGAGGAGAAATTACAGTATTGATTATAATTGTTGTTACTGTTTTCTAATGCCATTACATGTTGCTGATTTTGTGGATTACCGAGTTTACTCTAATTTAGCTGCATAGAACTCCATTCTATGCTCCTATAGCCTACTGAACATATTGTCTAGTGAAAATTGATTAGCCTAACCCTTTAAACAGACCATAGATGATATAAACCATGCATGGGCAGGCAGAATGTACCCATGATCAATCAATCAACTTGGGTACAACTAGCCTGTCGGATTTTACATGCAATTATTGCTAGTGGCTAGTAGCCTCTGGTGGAATCTAGAACGGAAAAAGACCTAGGGGTCCTGGTGGAGAACAGGCTCAGCAGTGGCATGCAATGCCAAGCTGCTGCAAACAAAGCCAACAAAGTGTTGGCATGCATCAAGAAAGGGATCAACTCCAGGGATAAAACAATAATTCTCCCACTATACAAATCTCTGGTGAGCCCGCACCTGGAGTATGCCATCCAGTTCTGGGCACCAGTCCTCAGGAAGGATGTCCTGGTATTGGAAAGGGTACAGAGAAGGGCCACAAAGCTTATTTAGGGATTGGAGGACCTAAGTTATGAGGAAAGATTACAAGCACTGAACTTATTCACTCTGGAGAAGAGATGCTTGAGAGGGGATATGATTTCAATGTACAAATACTGTACTGGTGACCCCACAGTAGGTACAAAACTATTCCGGGCAAGGGAGCACACGAAGACACGTGGCCATTCACTAAAAATGGAAGAAACGTGGTTTAGACTTAAAAAGCGCAAAGTGTTCTTTACGGTGAGAGCAGTGAGGATGTGGAATTCTCTTCCACGAGCAGTAGTCTCTGCTGGGAGTCTAGAAAATTTCAAAAAACTATTAGATGCACACCTAAGGGACCACAACATTGCGGGGTATACATTTTAATACTGATATTAAAAACACACACATAGGTTGGACTTGATGAACTTGTGTCTTTTTTCAGCCTCATTTACTATGTAACTATGTAACTATATTATAGCCACTAGCAGTAATCACTGTGTTCTCCCAGCTGTGATGGCTCTGCAGATGAGATTAACAATGACTGGGTAATCAAGCGATTTTCTTTGCTGAAATCCGTGGTTACAGTAAAGAAAATCGCCGGCTTTGCTTACTCAGCTATGTACAGTACATGTTGCTTGCGGGCAGGTTGGAATAGCTAGATAGTTGCTGTCATGGCTGGGATGGTAAAAGTTAATGCCTTCCCCGGTTCTTTGGTCTTTTTGGTGGGTTGTGCTCTGGGAACACTTGTCCTGTGACATATAAATTGGGTCAGTGGTCTGGCATGCAGAGTTGGTATAGAGTTTGTGGAGCAGAGTCCAGAGGGTTGAGCTGCAAGGCCTGTAAGGGATGGAGACGGACAAAGAGACCAATAGGAGCAGGAGAATGTCATTCACTACTGCCCACATGTAGACTTTTAATTTTGGGCTATCCCTGAAGACACCAGTGCTGGAGATATGCCTCAGAAGGACTGTAGTTACTGGCCTTCGCTTTTGCAGGTAAGCTGGGACAGCACACAAGCTTGTAGCCATAGTTAGGGAATTAGGGAATTAGTTAGGGAATTAAGAAAGAATCTTGTTTTGCCTGGTGGACTGTGAAATGTCTATCTTTGCACTTTTCCTAAGTAAAGTTAAAACGTTGCCCTTGCCTGCTCTGAAGTTACTGAACAGGTGTATCGCAAGTAACTGGCACAGATAGCTTAACAGTTGGCTCTTAACACATTGGGGTATGATGACGTCAGCGTGGATTGGAGTAATGTGAAGACATAAGTGGTTACCTGGAGTAACAGAAGTGTAACAAGCACACTCTCGATAGTGTGTACCTGTTATCGATGGCACGTCCTTTAACAGCAAGGGATATGTTGTCAGCACTCCTTCCCCCGGCGGTCTGTCTCCCATAACAATGGCAGCAGATTGCACAGCAGAGGTTCCCCATCCTGTACAGAGGTATGGAGGCGCAAGAGTTAAGTTATGTGCATGTGTGGAGCCCACGCAGAGTGCACGGCGGGGGCCACTCCGCTACTGGAGATTTGTAATGGAAAACATTGGATAGGTGCTTGTGGACATTGGCTCAGCGAGTTCCCCCAAAATGCAAGTTATGGAGAAGGTGTACATTGGCATGGAGAACCAATAGTTAATTGGAGAACAGTAGCAGTGCAGTTTACATATTGTATGTCAATCTCTAAGAGTAGACGCCGGCCTTAAGGTTGAATATGCCCCTGCGGCAGCTTCAGCCTTGTCCCAGGGCATTGATGAAGACCACACAGAATAGAGGTACCTCATGTGTGTGTGTGTAAAATGACCCTGCAACAAAGTGCCTAGCATAGCCCAAAAGAACCCAGCCCTGGGTAGGCCTCTAATGTGACCCTTGCTTAGTGCCCAATGAAGAGGGAAACATTGAGGACGTGACAAACAACCACCACCCTACCCCTTACATTCTATTTACTGCAACTCAGACCTCCTGATGGCAGAGATGGATTTTGCTGCATGCTGACCCTGTGTCGTGACCCCCAGGTTTACCCTACTTAAGACCAGGGACTAGGAGGCAAGAAGGTAACAGGAAGTAGGTCTGAAGTGGGAAAGTACACTGCAGTGACAGTCCAGAGGATGGAGCTGGTTACAGGCACAGTGGGAAAAGTAGAGTTTAGAGTTCAGGTCTGACATCAGATTCAGGTAAGCAGGAATGAAGTCAAGAGTCAGGGCAGGTAGCAGACTCAGATAGCCTAGAATGAAGCCAATGGACAGGGCAGGTAACCTACTTGGATAGCCGAGAAACAATGTCAGCTTCATGTTAAGAGTACTGATTGGCTACAGCATGACTGAGAGGCAGAGAGCCAGGTTGATTGTAATAGGACCAATAAAGCAACACATGAAAAATCATTAGGAGTCCAAAGTCTTTATTGCTGGTTACAACAAGCAGGGCAAAGGACAGCCAATGCTTTTCAGGGGCCATACAATCCCACTTCATCAGGGCTCGGTGAAATGGTAGAATGTTAAATGGATTTAAAAATACTCTTAAGAAGACTGATCTGTAGGCAGAGAATGTTATAAACAACAGTCAGTGCTGATGTTCACATTATAAGTAGCAAAGGGTTTGCTTATTTCCAAGGGGTCAAAAATCCCTGTTCTGGTAGCCTTAGGAGAGTCAGACTGCTGCTCTCGGACACAATCAGCAGCCCAGTTCTTCAATACCTCTGCCCCTAAACACAGTTCTAATCAGAGCTTGTGTGTGAGGATAGCTTGTGTGTGAGAGCCACAGTCTGACTCACCTATGTCCTGGCAGTACAGTGTATTTTTTAAGCTTTGTTGCATCACTTAACTGTTAAAAAAGTAAAAAGGGGGTATATTCATTAAAAGAGAAGTATGCAAAAAACATTTATGCTCACCTAGGTGGATGCAACATTGATCTGATGATGCATCTGTCCTTCGCTGGCTCCGCAATGAGAACTGTGCAATCAAACACCACTGATCGCTCAGTTCTCCCCTCTGCTTTGAACAGAGAAACGCGACCCTCCAGTGCTAACTAGAGCACTTGGCTGTGGATGGGGTGGGAGGGGCTGGCTCAGGTTCTCAGCGGATTGCTGAGAGGCTTGAGCCAGGTGCCGGTCCAGGCATCTGGGTGGATGTCAGCAGCTTTTTGACCAGTCGGCTGAAAATGGGTCATAGGAATACAGAACGAATTGTACTTCTGTGACCTACAGGAGAAGTATAGCCAAAAAAGCTTTGGCTATATTTCTCCTTTACTATATGTGCAGCCTAAATGCATTACAGTAATACATGAAAAGGGTTCAGTTGGGCTTTAATGTCTATCCCTAGCTTAGAGAGTAGACTCTGGATAGCTGCAAAAAAAGCTTCATTCCACCTGCTCAGACTTAGTAGAAATTTTGTTTAAAAAGAAGAATAAAAGAAAGAGCAAATTACTTTGCTTGTAATCTTCCCATGACCTTGCTGCTTCTGGAGATTCACATATTCTAATCCTAGGTCCTGGAAAGGTTAAAAGCAAAGAGAGAGTTCTGATGTAAGGCACTGATCATCTTTCTGATAAGATTTTAAGATGAAGATAGCTTATGTTTTGTTGGGTTTTTTTTTATCACATCTACTCTCCTGTTAATGAGCTGTTTGCAACACATCCAAAATAAACACATCATCTCGAGTAATTTTTTTCTCTCTCCGTCCGTTAAGCCTTTTTTTGATGTGAGAAATATTACAATAGAAGTGCATAACACTATAGCCAGAGCCAAGGATCTGAACAGATGACAGGCATGGATAGGCAGCTGTCACTATTGCCCAGAGGACTACACACAGAGTAGGCATACACTTTGCATTGTCTGAAATTCACCTCGGCTATCTGAACGCATGTAACTGCCTCAGGCACAGTCAGTTGTTGGGAGGATCAGCTGTCCTATCATTCATTTTGCTATCTCTTGTCCTTTTCTTGTAGCAGGCAGTGTCAGAACCTGGCACGACATGAATGCACTTAACAATATCTCTGTCTATAGGCATGAGCCCTGTGATCCCGAGATTAGATGATCCTTATACGTTCTGACAGTCATAATAACATGACAGAAAGTAAGACCATATCATTTATAGATTAGTTTACACCAATAGCTGGTAACGCATGGCCTTTATCTAATAATATTGTCACAAGTACAATGATGTGGAGTGATGTTACCCATACCCATGTTACCTACTGCAATATAGTACTGGTAGAATAATCAAGATGATTACTGACTAGATACTAACAGTACTGTAAGTGATGCTGAAGTCCTCAATGTGATTTAGATCACTAATCTCCAAACTGTAGCCCGGGGGCCGGATGGGGTCCTTTGCTTGCTTTTATCCGGCCCTAGGGGCATTATTCCCTCCATTGTCAGCAACAGTGGGGCATAGATCCTGACACCGATGATGGGCACTATTCCACCTATTGATACCATTGATGGTGCACTACTCCTCCCACTGACACCAATGATGGCGCACTACTCTGCCCACTGATACCAATGATGGGGCACTATTCCACCCATTAATACCAGTGATACGGCACTATTCCTCCCACTGACACCAATGATGGGGCACAATTCCTCCCATTGACACCAGTGATTGGGCACTATTGCTCCCACGGATACCAACAATGGGGCACTATTCCTCCGATTGATACCAATGATGAGGCCCTATTTCTCCCATTGATACCAAAGATGGGGCACTATTCCACCCATTGATACTCATGATGGGGCACTATTCCTCACACTGACACCAATGATGGGGCACTACTCGGCCCACTGATACCAATTATGGGGCACTGTTCCACCCATTGATACCAATGATGGGGCACTATTCCCCCATTGATACTAATGATGGGACATTATTCCTCCCATTGACACCAGTGAAGGGGCACTATTCCTCCCACTGATACCAACAATGCACTATTCCTCCCATTGATACCAATGATGAGGCACTATTTCTCCCATTGATACCAAAGATGGGCACTATTCCACCCATTAATACCAATGATGGGGCACTATTCCTCACACTGACACCAATGATGGGGTACAATTCCTCCCATTGACATCAATGATGGGGCACTATTCCTCCCATTGACACCAAAAATGGGGCATTATTACTCCCTCTAATATCAATCATGAGTCTTTGTTTTCTCTCTCTGACGCCAGTACATTTTCTACTCTCACTGACCGCTGTCTGGCCCCCCTAAAGCTTGAAGGACACTAAACTGGCCCTTTGTTTAGAAAGTTTGGGGACCCCTGATTTAGATCATGACTGTCAGAAGAAAGGTTTGATTTTCTTTTTGGCATGATCAGGCATAAGCATGCAATATACAGTATATGCTTAGGGAGTGGGTTGGATGAAACCAGAAACTTCTGTTGCAGGCAGTGTTGATTTTGACGTTAAATTTTGAGTTAGTTTTAGTTATAGTCTTTTGACTAAAATGCTATTATAGTTTTAGTCGTATTTTAGTCATCTGAATTGTTTTAGTTTTACTCGTATTTTAGTCGACTAAAATCTAATGGGTTTAGTTACATTTTAATGCATTATTTAAACATTTCTTTAGAATTGCCAAACTCATTATATACTCCTGGAGTAAAAATCTAATAATATTATTTATGGTATTAAGGTTTCAACATGCTCTACAGACACAGATTTAGCCGTTGCGATATTTAACGTCTTTATAAAAAAAAAAAAAAAAGTTTCATAAACAAACAAAAATATTGCTTTTTGAGTAACAGAAGTACAATTTGAAAATATATATATTAAAAAAACTGTAAACTCTATTGACTGTAATGCCATTGCACATATTACCTGAATATATTACCAACATTAAATATCAAGAAAAAAAAGAAAAGCCTTTTTCTTTTTTTTTTTTTTCTTTTAGCAGCTTAGTAGATGCCCCCTACATATTCTGTGGTAGTGCAGTGTTAATTTTGATGTCAAATTTCAATTTAGTTTTAGTCAGTCTTTTGACTAAAATGACATTTTAGTTGTAGTCATATTTTAGTCATCTCAATTGTTTTAGTTTTAGTCGTATTTTAGTCGACTAAAACAGTATTAATTTAGTCAGCAAAAATATTTTAGTAGACAGATTTAACACTGGTTGCAGGTTTGATCACTTACCAACACCCTACATCCATTATTTGACTGTCTGAATTCTATTTCTGGGGGGTGGGAGTCCGAAAAATGTGTGAAGTCAGAAAAATGTCATACTACGTTCTGGGCATTTTCAAGTCTAATAGGCAAGGGTTTGCCAAAAAATGGCACAGTTCTGAATTTTATGTAAAAGTGATCTGGGAGACTATAGAGGTGTCCAATCACTTTTACAGTACCGTGAAGTGCCGCCCTATTTTCCCACCACTCCTTTCTCGTTATACACTGAGCATTTGTAGGTTAAGATTTAAGCCTTGAACACAGCACGCTCGTTTGGCCAGCTTCTGTCAGACCGACTGCCGTACACATGGGCCACATGTTGGCCAGTTTTTTTTTAACCGACCAATGCCGCATGACATTTGGCTGGTGTGTACTAGGCTTTATCAAAAGTCCAGCTGAAAATCTGGTAAATAGCCAGTCCTTTTTTCCTACAAATAGATCTTTCTTTTGGTGGTATTTGATCACCTCTGCATTTTTTATTTTTTGCGCTATAAACAAAAAAAGCGTAAATTTTGAAAAAAACACAATATTTTTTACTTTTTGCTATAATAACTGTCCAAAAAAAATGTAAAAAAAAATAATTTATTCATCAGTTTAGGCTGATATATATTCTTCTACATATTTTTGGTAAAAAAAATTGCAATAGGCATATATTGATTGGGTTGCGCAAAAGTTATCACTTCTACAAACTATGGGAATAGATTTATGGCGTTTTTATTATTTATTTTTTTTTCTACTAGCGGTGATCTGAGATTTTTATCGGGACTGTGAACAGATCGGACACTTTTGACACTTTTTTGGGCCCAATGACATTTATACAGCGATCAGAGCTAAAAATAGCCGCTGATTACTGTATAAATGTCATTGGCAGGGAAGGGGTTAAACTGTAGGGGGCGATCAAGGGGTTAAGTGTGTTCCTTGATTGTGTTCTAACTGTGTGGGAGCTGGGCTGGCAGGGGCATGACAGATCTAACTGTTCCCAATCACTGGGAACAGTAGATCTGTCATCTGTCCCCTCACAGAACGGAGATCCGCCGTGTTTACACTGGCAGATCTCTGTTCTGCCTCTGTAAGAGGCAAACGTGGGTCAACAGCAGACATCGGGCACGCTCACGCAGCGTGCGGCGGGCACGAGTGCACGTCGCCAGCGGTGCGCTCCCGCCAGCAACTGCACCTGCGCAAACCGCCATAAATATACGGCGATTCACACAGGGCTGCCAACCTGCCGCAGTAAAAGTGCGTGAGCTGGTGGGCAAGTGTTTAAATTACAACTTATACCTATTTACAATTTATACCAATTAATACAAGCAGAGGTTTTCTTTCACTAGATGCAGCCAAGGCCTTCGATAGTATCGAATGGTGTTTGTGGCAAGTGGCATCCTCATCTGGTGGCAGGCAGCATGGCAAGTGGTATCCTCATCTGGTGGCAGGCAGCGTGGCAAGTGGCATCCTCATCTGGTGGCAGGCAGTGTGGCAAGTGACATCCTCATCTGGTGGCAGGCAGTGGCAAGTGCCATTCCCATCTGGTGGCAGGCAGCGTGGCAAGAGACAATCCACATCTGGTGTCAGGCAGCATGGCAAGTGACAAGCTGCAGATGACAGCGGCAAGTGACACGCTCAGGGCTCCCACTGATTCTGCATTATTGTTTAATCTTTTTTTATTAAGTTTTTCAATATAATCAACATACAAACAGGGGGTCAATTTATAAAAATGCCATAGGCTAAAAAATACATCCTTGAATATTGCCTTCACAATGCCTGCAATGAACAAATATTTTCTTATCAAAGCCTTCGTATTTCTTTCATAATTTACATTTCAGTCCATAACATGCAGTCCAAAATTATTTTAGACTTTAATTAATTACCTATATGCTGCCTTTATGTATTCTTCGCATTACTTCGTGTTCTTTCACACTTGTGGTTCCATTCCTGTACGTCGCCATTTGGACATAGGCGCGTCCAGGTCTAAAACCCATATCCCCCACACCCTTTCAACATTCAATCCAAAAAAGAGAAAGAATAACAAAGAGAAAGAGAGAGAAAAAAAGGAAAGGGAGGAATGGGCCCCCACAGCTCTAAAATTATATTATAGATATTTTAGTAATGATCCTGAAGTTCGATATTTATCCCAATTTCCCCATGTAACCATAAAGTGCTCTCGAGAGCCGTTCTCTGTGCTAATTGCCTCCTCCAGTGAACTCACCTCGCCCATCTCACATACCCATTCTGCAATTGAAGGAGCAGTCTCCCTCTTCCAGCAGCGGGCAATAACTGTTCTTGTTGCTGTTAAAAATGTATTTTTAAAAAATGGCTTTTAAGGTACCAGGGATTATTGATAGTATAGAAATAAATATATCTGGTTGTAAAGTAGAATTGGAGATTTCCCTATATATCCCAAATAAATCTGTCCAGAGTTGGCAGACCTCTGGGCAGTAATACCACATATGGGACATTGTCCCCATAGCCCTGTTACATCTCCAACGTGTTTCCGGGGTACTCTCCTTGATCTTATGAAGGTCAGTTGGGCACTGATACCACCTAGATATGATTTTATAATTTCTTTCCTGGTGTTTAACTGAAGGAGATAATTTGTGTATCAGGAGCAAGGACTTTTCCCATTGTGGTATAGATATTGTCTTCCCTATTTCTTCCTCCCATTTACTTAAGTATGTTATCTCTCTATCTAAGTCTTTAGGGACTAAACCTTTATATATAATTGATAACCCGTGAGCTGGTCTGTGTCTGTAATAGACAATAATTTTGAATTCTGTAAGCGGCCTCTCTAATAAGGAACTCTGCCTTATAGAGTGGATGTATGCTTGCAATTGTTGATATTGTATCCATTTATTTTCAGTTTCTCCTCCCAGTGTGCTCATCACAGGAATCTCACCATCCACCAGGATCTGAACTAATCTTACGTCATCTTGTCTTCGCCAAATTAAAAAGGTTAAGGCCTCAGTTGCCGGCTGAAAATCGGGGTTAGAGAATAAAGGTGTCATGGGCCCGATCTGAGTGGATATGGTTCCCTTTTTTATGAGTGAATCCCATACCCTCAGGGTAAAAAGAACCAAAAATGGCATAATTGTTGCGCTAGGTCGACTCTTAGGTTTTACCCATGGCCTGGATTTTAATTTCATACCCAATATGTGCTCCTCTAGCTTGACCCACTGCTTACACTCAATACTATGAAATGAATCAGCCACCCTTGTCGCATGTATAGCTTGTATATACCTTGTTAAATCCGGGAGGACCAGGCCCCCTTTTATTTTGGGTCTGATGAGTATGTCCCTTTTGACTCGGGGGGGTTTATGTTCCCAGACAAATCCCCCCATCGCCATCTGCAATTTGCGAATTAAGCCCGTGGGGGGACATACCGGAACTGCTTGGAAAACATACAACAATTTTGGAAGTATATAGATTTTTACTATGTTTATCCTTTCCATCCATGAAAAAGTATTTTTATCATATTTTTGAAACAATTTTAACATCCTGTTAATCAAAGGAGTATGATTGAGTTCTGTCAATTTGTCCAAATTTCGACTTATGTATATCCCTAGGTACTTAAGAGCTGTTTGTTGCCATTTAAAGGGGAAGTTCTTCTGAAGGTGAGATTGAATTTTATTTGATAATGAAATATTTAATGCCTCTGATTTTTCATAGTTCACCTTAAAATTGCTTATCTCTCCAAATCGGCTAAATTCCTGGATAAGGTTTGGGATAGTTATTATTGGGTTAGTAATATGTAGCAAAAGGTCATCTGCATAAACTGACATTTTATATTCTTTGCCTTTTACTATAATCCCCTGTATATCTGGGTTGTTTCGTATGGCTGTGGTAAGATGTTCCATCACCAACACATACACCAGCGGAGACAGGGATGGGATTGGGTCTGACAGGATTCCATTTATTCAAACTCTTGCTTGGGGTTTACAATACAGAGCCATTATTTTTTGCAATAATTGAGAACCAATACCCCATTGTTTCAGAGTCTCTTCCAAAAAACACCATCCCACCCTGTCAAACGCCTTCTCCTGATTCTGCATTATGGTGAGTTGAACTATTTTATTTTATATTACAATATAATAATAGAAATAATGTGCTTCAATCATCCTGACACCATATCAATCATGGTGCTGGGATGATTGAAGCGATAACACTAGCCATTGCCCACGAAAATTTGCTTCCCCGCCGCATGCCCGCCTTGGCACAATTTTCTTCCATGCAGCCGGTCCCCGTTGTCAAAAAGGTTGGGGGCTGCTGCTCTACTGTGCAAGGTACAAGTCTTAATTAAAAAAAAAAAAATCAGAGGGGCGCATGCGCGCAGCTGAAGATGGTGGACGTGTGAGACTTCAGCTCCGCTCCACGCCGGCCTGATTCCACCGAACCTGGCCTGATACAGCCCCACCAGCACACAGAACACAGAGGAGTCAGCTACCCACACCCCAGAGACTCGATTGAGACCCGGGAGAGGCGATTTATTGGCACTGGACAGGCTGACAGTCGAGGCCTCCCGCAGCGCACACAGCAGAAGTCACAGGGCTCTTCTCACATTCAGGGAGAGGACTGGCCGCCTGGAACAGGTGAGAGGGTGGACAGTGGGGATCGGGACACGGTATCATCCCCGGCCGGGGATCTATTCTCATCCCAAAACTCTGAGATGGACAGGGCCCTGTGCGATATTGCCCTTAGCCAGGGCGACAGTCTCCCTCCTTCGCCCTCTCCTCCTGCTCTTGTGACGGCCCCTCCACACCCAGGGGATCCGACCATCATAGCCAGATTTTCTATATTATTGGACCAGGGACTGGAGAAGGCTACTGCCCGCATTACTAATGATTTGAAAAAGGAGTTTCAGGAACTGGGGACTCGCATTGGGACTATTGAAACTAAATTGGATGAAACCATAGCCAGGACCAATCAAAACACTGACTGTATTGAGGTTGTACAACAACGGTTGGATGAGGCCCATAATAAAATTGATGATTTGGAGAATCATTCGCGCCGTTACAATTTCAGAGTGCGCGGCATCCCTGAGTCTTTTGGTGATGCCATAGACATAAGTAAGGAACTCATTTCCCACCTATTGCCGGAGCTACCTCCTCACAAACTGGAATTGGATAGAGCCCACCGCGTGTTAACGGAACCTCGTAAAGATGGACTGCCACGAGATATTATCATAAAACCACACTACTATTTGGTAAAAGAGAAGGTGATGTCTAAAGCCAGAGAAATTATGGATTTGCTCCTCAGGAAACATCCTATCCAGATATTTGCGGACATATCTCCTGCCACAGTACAAAAACATAGGGCACTAAAACCCCTACTACAGCCTCTCATTAAAAATGGTATAAAATACCACTGGGCCTTCCCTTTCCGCCTGGCATTCACTTATCAACACAAAAAGCACTCCTTTTCCTCCTTCCAGGAAGGTGAAGCAGTACTTAAAAAGCTGGGCATACTCTCCAAAGGTCCTGGGAATTCACCACATCGTTCACAACCTAGCAGCTCTCCTGACAGACCACCCCAGAGTCCCCTCTGCCCAATCTGGCGGTCCACTAGAAGCAAGGCTCGAATAAAGCCGAGACCACCATGAAAGAGCATCGCGGATCTTTAACCTTTTGTTTTGTTTTCCAGGCTCATCTGGGTGACGGCGGTCACTTACCTCATTGATTGTTCCCAATTTGACTTCTGTTTTTTTTTTCTTTTTCTGTTTGTCCCTCCTGACGTGCCGGCAGGATAAAGGTTGGATCCTTGCTGATCCACTATCTGACACTGACATTTTGTGACGCTGGAACTCCCTCGGTATTCTGCAAAATATAGCTGTGGTCATTCCTGTTGATAATCCTTATCTATTATATAGTTAATTTGAATACCCCCAGTTACTCACTGGGTTCTTCACCTATTGTTGAACACGCTTGGGACTTCCTTTGTATGACATTGTTTAAGTGTTTTATTGATTATAATTAAGGCTGGGCTTTGGCGGAGGCTGGCGGTGGCGGTCTTTTGCCCTGTTTGTCCTCGGTCCTCTCACTGAGTGGCAAGACCGAGGTCAAACCAGGCACGAGGTCTTATTGACTCATTGCTGGTTTCAAAAGGAAGAGGGGCTATGCCCCAGTTGGGTAGATTGTTTAAAAATGTACTGTTGATATTAACGTTATTGATCATTATCTCTTGTGTTTTTATGGGTGACCCTCTCTTGGGTGGCTGGCTTTACTTTCTTATTTTCTTTCATTCCATATTTCTTACTAATTTGTCTCTATTTTCTTATTGCTTCGCCGTGGTCCCGGGGCTCCGGGCTCGGGCTGCCCTGTCGGGTCCGAAATTCGAAGGTAGGAGTCTGATGCTCCTTCAGGATCTGGTAAGTGATAGTTTTTTTCCCTTGTGCACCAAGGGGACACCAGATTGGGTCCAGCCCTTTAAATTTATTACTCATAATGTCAGGGGGCTGAATTCGGCAGTTAAAAGGCGAACGGCCTTTCAATACTATAAATCTTTAAAGGCCGATGTGCTCCTTCTTCAGGAGACACATTTTCCTCTGACATACAAACCAAAATTTTTACACCGCTATTATCCACAGTTCTTCTTAGCAAACGGACCTGGTAAGACTGGAGGGGTAGCAATTTGTTTTACTAAGAGAGTAAATTTCTCCCTGGAAAAACTAGTCTGCAATCCGGAGGGCCACTATCTGGTAGTGACGGGACATCTGGGGGGTTCATTGGTAACCCTGATATCTTATTATGCACCAAATATAGGTCAATTGCCCTTTTTTAGGAAACTGTTCCACGCCGTAGTCCCTCAACAGCAGGGAATGGTGCTGTTGGGGGGGGGGGGGGGACTCTAATGTGGCACTGGATTCCATATTAGATAAATCGAGATGCATTTCTCTTCCTCACGGCTACTTTCCATAGAGCAGTTGTAAGTTGGCCAAAATGCTTCATTACCATAATTTAATTGACGTCTGGCGGGAGCTTAACCCATCCAGGAAAGACTATACCTTTTATTCCCATGCCCACTCCACTTATTCTAGGATTGACCATTTCTTGATGACCCTGTCGGCAATAGCTCAATTTACAAAATGTAAGATAGTGGAGGCTCCATGGTCTGACCACTCAGCCGTCTGAAAGACTAGTGATATCCTACAATGCTTTCAAGGTCCGGCCCCTTGAAGGCTAAACGACTCATTATTGAGTAATCCTTCTAAATGTTTTGATATAGAACAAGCACTTAAAGAGTACTTTGTTCAGAATGACGCTTCGGACACTTCAATGACCACCACATGGGCGGCGCATAAGGTAACGATTAGGGGGCAGTTTATTCAGCTTGCGGCGCGATTAAAAAAGAACTCTAACTCACTAATACAACAAAAAGAAAGAGAATTGACCGACCTGCTGACCCGACACAAAAAAACCCAGACCTATCAATTGACTCAGTAAGACTGGAATTAAATCTGTGCCTGACAACCAGGGCGGAAAAACATCTAAGTTGGACACAGGCAAAATCTTACACCCAGTCTGACAAACCAGGAACATTGCTGGCCCACAGACTGACGCCCAGACCGTGTCGTAGAACTGTCCCCAAAATTAGACAGTCGGACAGATCTTTTACGCAAAACCCACAAAAGATACTAGCCCTTTTTCATTCATATTTTACTTCTCTATACAGGGAGCCGGGGACCCCAGAGCCGGGGGTTATGGAGGACTTTTAAATGAGTTACCCTTACCATTATTGTCCGAGTCCCATAGAGACATAATGGAGGAGGACATTACCTTGGCAGAGGTGATGTTGGTAATTAAGCAAGAGCACGCTTCTAAGACCCCTGGTCCGGACGGATTTTCCGCCTCCTACTACAAGAAATTTGCACACATATTGGCACCCCACATGTTGGAATTTTTTTGAGTCCTGCGGAGTGGGTCCTATTTAGAGAATGATTTAAATAGAGCTAATATATGTCTAATACCGAAGCCTGAGAGAGATCATGGGGAGGTGGGGAATTATCGCCCTATCTCACTTATTAACGTGGATCTAAAATTGTTAACCAAAATATATGCCAATAGGCTTAATACCTTTTTGGCTCAATATATCCACGTAGATCAAGTGGACTTCGTCCCAGGACGTCAGTCAGCAGACCAGATCCAGAGGGCCATAGATGTTATATCTCTGCGACGGTGGAATTTTGGACCTAAATTTATTTTATTTTGGGGGGTACCGTACTCAACCCCCTCGGCTAACATTGTAGCATTCGGACACAAGTCTGACTTATTACAAATTAGAACGGGTACCAGACAGGGGTGTCCCTTATCACCCCTACTGTTTGTGGTGGCTATGGAAACGTTAGCCGTTGCTATTAGGGTAAATCCCAACATACACGGGGTGGTCAGTGGAGGAAAGGACCACAAGTGCGCATTGTTTGCGGACGACCTCTTAATGTTTATAACTGATCCCGTCACGACCCTGCCTAATTTGACATCCTTGTTAACTAGATTTGGAGAAGTGTCGGGTCTGGTAGTTAACCAATCTAAGTCAGAGGCGTTGGATATCAACCTTCCCACCCCAATTTTGAATTCAATACGCACGTCATTCCCTTTTCGGTGGTGTCCACAGGCCCTTTCCTATCTGGGGGTAAAACTCACACCCGACATCTCTTCCCTATATAGGACAAACTATACTCCCCTTCTTAAGTTTACAAAGGAGGACTTACAGAAATAGCAGAATGGTGGTCTTTCCTGGATGGGCAGAATTTGGGCAGTCAAAATGACGGTCCTACCCAGAATTCTTTACTATTTCAGGTCTTTACCGATCCCAATTCCTATGACGTTTTTTAAACAATTACAAACACTAATCTTTAAATTTATTTGGAGTCGCGTGGGCTGCAGGGTGGCTCGGTCTTCTTTATATGTCTCAAAATGGAAAGGGGGCCTGGGAGTCCCACATTTTTTACGTTATTACAAAGCAGCCCAACTGGCGCAACTTTACCAAATTCACTCTACGACATATCACCCAGACTGGGTGCAATTGGAGTCGCAGGCCAGTTCCCCAATACCTATGGACTTGTTACTATGGCTGTCTCCTAGGGGCGCAGAGCTATCCTTAGCCCCTCCCTCTCCCACTCAGTGAGTTTATGGTATAGGGTGTGCAAATCATTTCCCCTGAAATCTCCACATACTCCGGTGGCCCCTATATTTGGTAACCCACACTTTCCTCCAGGTCTGCACAGACAACAATTTGCTTGGTGGATTAACAAAGGATTATACAAAATTGCAGATTTCCTCAATCATAGGGGAATCAAAAAGCTCTCATACTTTCAGGAGACCCTGGATATGCCCCCGTCAGAGTCCTTTCAATTTCACCAGATCACTCACTACTTGAAATTGCTTTGTCGAGATCAAGGAGATATTGCCACTAGGACATTTTATGAAAACAAGTGTTTATGTGGTCCGGAGTCGCGAGGTAACATTTCAGAGCTTTATAACCAGTTAATAGATCGGAACCCCAAACGTCCTTACCAACAGGCCTGGGAGACGGACTTAGGGGAGAGTATTGATGAGGAGGTGTGGTCCGGGTGGTCGACTATGGTGCACAGGGGAATTTTAAACATGTGCCTGGTAGAAGCTAATTATAAGGTATTGTCCAGGTGGTATTTGGTCCCGATACAAGTACATAAAGCTATCAGAACGCATCCCTTCTTTGTTTCAGGGGCTGTGGTCAGGATGGAACTATGTTCCACATTTGGTGGTCGTGCTCCAAAGTTAAAAGATACTGGATAAGAATATTTAGTTTTTTTTTTTAAAAATTCTTTTTATTGTTTTTTTGAAAATATGCATTAACATACACAAACAAGGGCCTCCGGCTCCATTAGCCGTATATGCCCTGGACTAACTAGACATAGTCTGCTAACTATACCCCAAGGCTAGATAATTGACCAATATTTCGAGAC
>BLSH010269359.1:30402-56479 GCA_018402905.1 Glandirana rugosa
CCCGTCGCCGCGACGTCGACGGTAGATGCCGTGACGTCTCGCGAGGGACGGTACGGGCGGGTAGGAGAGGCGCCGAGGGGGGGAACGACACAGTGCCTGCCAGTCGTGTCCTGTTTCAGTCGACTGGCAGACCTCGGTTGTCGCGTACAGTCAGGGGGAGATGGGATCAGTGGCGCTGACACTTACTTGATCTGAGTGTCAGTGCCTCCAGCGATCCCTGTTCCAGGCTCCAGCATGGCTTTCTCCGTGCAGCCTTCTCCCCCCCTCACGCTGTTGGCTCCAGACGGTCAGCTGACTTTGTCCTGTGCTGACCGTCCGTGACACAGCAAGGGGGGGAGCCGCGGAGAGGATGGGCGGGCATGGCAGGGAGCGCTCTGCAGTGCCGTAGATGGCAGCTGCAGCGCCGCTGCCCAACCCCCACCCGCCCGAAGTGTCAGTGTAATAAGCGGAAACCCGCCCCTTTCCCATCGTAAAATAAAGGGGAGAGGAGCGGGGCGGCAAAGTGCCGCTCCTCTTGAAGTGCCGCCTGGGACCCATGGTCCCACTCGGTCCCATAGTAGGGACCCTGCAAAGGAAGGACTTAATTTCCCAGTGTGCAATGCTGTAAGTAAAGGCTCTTGGGAGGAACAATGCTTTGTGGGAGAAACTATTTAAGTGAGGGGAGGAGTTGGCTCCAGTCTCTAGGGATGGAGTGATCGATCAGAGGAGACCTGTGTACCTTGTCAGCCGGATTGCAGCCTGCGGCCTACATCTAGTGATCCAGCAGGCTGAATTTATATAGTGACCCAGCGCACTGCAGTGATACTGAGTTCCAGTGAGTGATCTTCGGGACCAGTATATCAACACCTGAATCTGTTCCAGAGTATGCGGCAAGCAGCAGTGCCTACAGCGATCGATCAGGGGGAGCTGTAGGGAGTACAGTGGAAGTCGTTTTTCCCAAAGAGCAAGCGCATATCATCAGTTCCAGTGCTTTCAGCATGTTCCTCCATCAGGGTGGTGAGCAGGCGCAAGCCTATACATTACAGTGCATATTTGTCTATATCATACAAAGAAAGGCAGGCCTAACTTATACTGTGGATTACAATTAAGTGCACAGACTTGCTCTTAGACAACAAATAACCTTTAAATCAGTGATCTCCAAAAAGGGCCTTGCATTAATTCAGTGAAGTTTGCTATCTTTGTGCCTTCTCTAAAGGATTACTGAACACAGTAATTCAGGTACCTACTTCCTAATTAACCAAGCTGGCAGAAGATCAACTGAGCTTTGCAGCAGGACTACTACCATTGTAGCTACTACTTCTCACATGACCTTATTCTCTTAAAGAACTCTCTGAATCAGAACAGGATAATATATTCAGTTACATATTAATGTTGTTGGTTTCTGTTTGAGAATATAACTAAATTGCTATAGAGTTGTATTAAGATTGTATCTATCCCATTGAGTGCTATCAATATACCTAGAAGTCATAACTACATATATACTGATTATTGAATATAGAAAATTCATCAATGTATATTGATTCAACACTTGAATAATCCTTACATTCTGTGTCTTCTCTGACTGAAGGATATTTGATTAAGCTCAGTGGGAAGATTGAAAATGTACATTGGATAGAGTTGCTAAAGAAAGTTTAAAGGGAAAGTGAATATTTTTATTCATCAATTCTCATTATCTAACACAGTTTTTCAGTCGTAGATTATATTTTATGATCTTTCATTGTGACTTTAAGACCTCATGAACACAGGACTTTTTTGACTGTTTTACAGTAGTTGTTTTTAGCTGCAGACGTTTTTTTTCTACAGTCAATAAACCCTCCATAATGTTATCCTATGTGTTCATGCACACATAGGCTGTTATCAACTGTTTTTAGCAGTGACGTTCTTGAGCTGTAAAAAAAAAAAAAACAAGAACGGAGGGTTCTGAGAGACGTTTTTCAGCTGTAAAAATGTTCAAATGCTCAAAAACACCCAAAAACGCTCAAAAACGTTCAAAAACGTTGATCCTCAATGTTTTTGGACTTTTTAGATCAATTGAAAAAAAGAGCTGGCCCTTTAAAAATGTGAAAAAAACATGAAAAAAATGGCGGTAATATAAAAAATCACTGGTAAGCTACTGACATTTTTTGGGCGTTTTTTTAAAGTCCTGTGTGTATGAAGCCTAAACTGTTATTATTGTATTTGAATAAGTCAGTTTCTGCTCTAAAGTTTATCTTTTGCAAACAAGTAAACATCTTGACCTTAGAAGTTGGCATGGTCTTAATTACCATATCAGTGTGAACTAACAATAACTGTGCTGTTACAGGTACTGTCATGTAAGCATGATGCTATGCATGGTTATAGTAATGTTTAAATAGTTGGTTATTACACTGCCATCTTGTGGTTGTTTTGGATATTGCATTATCCTATTCTGTTTTCTAAGTGTGTTCCCTCCCATCTTCTGAGGTAATTTCCTCTTCCTGGTTCTCTCTATGATGTAATTTCCTTTTCCTGGTTCACTCTGTGATGTAACTATCTCTTCCTGCTGCTCCTCTCTCTGTCTCATGAGGAAGAAGATGGCCACACATTTGTAGGCCGCACACAATCTACTCACATCCTAGGACACATTACCATGTTTTGACCTGCAGATACCATCTTTCAACCATCTGCCACATTTGTTGTATGCTGTACCTGCCATTTGCAATAAATATATGTTTATGGAAGAATTGGTGCCTGGTGAGTTCAAGCTATCTGATAAAGACTGTCCGCGGTGATAATATGCGTTTATACAGGCCAGGTATAGAGGTCTCAGCAAGGGATAAGTCACTATTACAACAGTTGGAGTCAGAATAATAACATTGCAATAACAGTGCATTATGAGCGACCCCAGTGTCAGGGGTGGTGGAGGACTCTCAGAATGTTGGAGACCAAGGCGGAATTGATTTCTTAAGCAACCCTTAAGAGGGCATCGCTGCACACCTATTAGTGCCCACCAGTGCCGCCTCATTAGTGCCCATCAGTGCCACCTTATCAATGCCCATCAGTGCCACCTTATCAGTGCCTATCAGTGCAGCCTATCACTGCAGCCTATTAGTGCCCATCAGTGAAGCTAATCAGTGCACATCAATTAAGGAGAAAAACAAACTATGAAAAAATGTTTTTATTTTTTTTTTAACATTTTCGGTCTTTTTTTGTTTGTTTAGCAAAGAATTAAAATCCTAATGGTGATTAAATACCACCAAAATAAAGCTCCATTTGTGTGAAAAAAATGATAAAAATTTAATTTGGTTACAGCATTGCATGGCCACACAATTGTCATTCAAGGTGCCACAGTGCTGAAATCTGAAAATTGGCCTGGGCAAGAAGGGGCTCAGTAGGCAAGTGGTTAAGCTGGCCTTAGGTGGATCAAATCTCGGCTAGTTCAGGAGGGACTGGCCAAGGTTCAATCCATCTATGGGTAGGCTTGTTGTACCCAAATCGATCTGTCAATTGAATTGAGTACAACCAGGCTTCTGGATATTTTGCATGCAATTACTGGTGGCTTCTATAGCCACTAACAGTAATCAGTGTGTTCTGCTGACCGGGAAGGCTCCCCGCAACTCCCCTCCCCCCGCCAAAACATATTAGCACTGTGGGAGGCATTCCCCCATCAACACCGTGTTCATGGGGGAATCAAGTTATTTTTTTTCCTTCCACCCATGATGGAAGGAAAGAAGATGGCAGAATTTATTGGCTGCCTAACTCATCAAACTGTTGAGGGCACTGCTCTCGTTAGCCAGTAGGCACAGAACACTCAGAAAGTTCTAAGTGCCAATTAGTGCCAATTTGCTGAAAGGCCTTTCTCTTGATCAACTAGTGATCATCATGCTCAAATATATTCTAAGAGCTATGCTAACATCTTGAAAGGTATCAGCATGCCCTTCATCGTGTAATAGAACTGCATGTTGAGATGGGAGTGAGACCAGAGCTTGGCATAGGCTGCAAACTTGACGATTTCCTCAACGAACACAATTTAGGGAAAATACGTTTAATTTTTCATAAATTAAGTCTGGGGCCCCTTCTGGCAGGGGGCCCCATGGCAATTGCCCCCTTTTGCCCCCTTAAAAATCAGGCACTGATATGATTACCTTATTTAGTCTCATTTCATCTACCTTTACTTTATCATTTATAAAACTGAGGAATTTAGAGTAGGTAATATACAGTGTACTGTACAGTGGAGTGGGATAAATCAGAGCGGAGACTGCAAGCCTGACCTCACAAATGTGTTTCTGGAAGAATAGTGAAACATTCCCATAGACACACTCCTAAACCTTGTGGACAGCCTTCCCAGAAGAGTTGAAGCTGTTATAGCTGCAAAAGGGTGTGCCGATTCAATATTGAACTCTACGGACTAAGATTAGGATGCCATTAAAGTTCATGTGCGTGTAAAGGCAGGTGTCCCAATACTTCTGATAATATAGTGTATATTAGGGGAAAGGCTGGGCTCAGGGAGAGAACAGGACCGTGTGGGAAGCAAGGAAGTTCATATCTGGAAAGATGTAGCCCAGAGCATCGTTTGACCTTTCACCCTAAGGGAATGTGCCTACAAGGACTTTTCCAAGTATGGATCTCTCCCTGTTAAGGTACACCTGGGCAGCACAGGATAGTTTAGTTAGGGTTCTGTAAACGTTGATGTGACTGTAATATTTGTACAGGGTGGGCCATTTATATGGATACACCTTAATAAAATGGGAATGGTTGGTGATATTAACTTCCTGTTTGTGGCACATTAGTATATGTGAGGGGGGAAACTTTTCAAGATGGGTGGTGACCATGGCGGCCATTTTGAAGTCGGACATTTTGAATCCAACTTTTGTTTTTTCAATAGGAAGAGGGTCGTGTGACACATCAAACTTATTGGGAATTTCACAAGAAAAACAATGGTGTGCTTGGTTTTAACGTAACTTTATTCTTTCATTAGTTATTTACAAGTTTCTGACCACTTATAAAATGTGTTCAATGTGCTGCCCATTGTGTTGGATTGTCAATGCAACCCTCTTCTCCCACTCTTCACACACTGATAGCAACACCGCAGGACAAATGCTAGCACAGCCTTCCAGTATCCGTAGTTTCAGGTGCTGATTACTGTGTAAATGTCATTGGCAGTGAAGGGGTTAACCTGCAGGGGGCACTCTAAGGGTTAACTGTGTTCCCTGGGCGTGTTCTAACTGTGTGTGGGCTGCCCTGGCTGGGGAAAGGGGATGATCACGGCTTCCATATACAGGAAGCCTGTGATTATCGCCATTCCCCCTTCAACAGAAGGGAGATCCGTGTTTACATACGCGGACCTCCGTTCTTTCAGTGCGGGGGAACCATTGCGGGTAGCCGGCGGCGATCGAGTCCGCCCTACCCGCTCCCTGGCTCCCCCCGAACACAGTGAGCACGCGAGCGCGCCTCCGGCGGCACGCGCGCGCTCACAATGCTAGTTATTGCGGCCACCGTCCTATGACGGCGGTTCGCGATAACGAGCCACCTTGCCGCCGTCATGCTTCGGCTGGCGGTCGGCAAGTGGTTAACCAATTTTGTTTTTTTGTACAGCTCTTCTTTAAGGGGGCGTGGAAAGGGATGTGTCCCATGCCTGCATACTTTTGCTCATAGGTGTCCCTCATTCCCATCTCCAAAAGTTGGGAGGTATGCATTTCCTAATTCACACTGGATCATTTTTACAGCATGTTGCACATTCCCTGTTCTGCACAGTATATTCTGCACACTGTACTGTACATTTCCTATTCCACATCACCGCATTCTGTATGCTGAGCTTCACATTCCCTATTTCATGTTGCCCCAGTGGTGTATTCTTCATGCTTGCAATGCATGGGCCCCAAGGGGCCTGATGTGCTTTCACACTGCCCAACATGATGGGGATTAAAGTGGTAGTAAAGTCTTTGTGTTTAACCACTTCAGCCCCGGAAGGATTTCCCAGTTTAGGAGCATTTTTTGCGATTCAGCACTGCGTTGTTTTAACTGACAATTGCGCGGTTGTGCGACATTGTACCCAAACGAAATTTGCGTCCTTTTTTACTCACAAATAGAGCTTTCTTTTGGTGGTATTTCTAGGTTCAGAGGTTTTATTGGATTTTTATGCAAGAGGTACAAAAAAAAAAAATTTCACACTATCCAAACACACATTGGAAAAAATAAGGTATTACATGCACCTAGGCCTCGCAGGGGGGCCATAACGCAGACGGGTAAACAAGGCGAAAGTAACAATCCCAGTAAGGTTAATAGAAATTACAGTCTGGAGAGTGTGACTAAATAAAAGCACTGCAGACAGGAGAGAGAGGCCGGGGAGCCAGTAGAGGGAAACCTGGGGAAGGGCTACGCTGGGAAACAGCGGGAACCCCCCCCCCAACAACCAATGCGATGCAAAAGGCAAGAAAGCGCCAAGGGAAAGCATAAGAACCGAAAGACAGCAAAGATAGAGAGAAGAAGGAAAAAGGAAGTAGGAAGCACCAGGGAGCTCATGAAGAACATCAGTATAAGTGGTTCACGGAGGAAGTTTTAGATATCTCTTCCAGGGATCCCAAATCACATCAAATTTAGATAATGAGTTCTAAATGGTGTTGGCCTGCTTTTCCTGGGTCATTATCCAGGAGACTTTTTGTTTAGCAGCAGAGAAAGGTACCGAAGGTTTTTTCCAGGCCCTAACTATTGTGATTTTAGCCCCCATCAAAATGAATTGGGATAGTTTAACCACTTGCCGACCGCCAACCGCAGGAGTGAAAGAACGGAGGTCCGTGTATGTAAACACGGATCTCCGTTCTGTGAGAGGGGGAAGGGCTGTGATCACAGCCTTCCTCTATATGGAAGCTGTGATCACTCCCCTCCCCCTACTAGGGCAGCCCACACACAGTTAGAACACGCCCAGGGAACACAGTTAACCCTTAGAGCGCCCCCCCAGGTTAACCCCTTCACTGCCAATGGCATTTACACAGTAATCAGTGCATTTTTATAGCACTGATCGATGTATAAATGCCAATGGTCCCAAAAAAGTGTCAAAAATGTCCGACATGTCATATCGCAGTACCGCTAAAAATCGCAGATCACCGCCACTGCTTGTAAAAAAAAAAAAAAAACCCCCAGAAATGAATTCTCATCGTCTGTAAATGCGGCAACTTTTGCGCAAACCAATCAATAAACGCGGATTGCGATTTTTTTTTTTTATCACAAATATGAGGAAGAATATAAAATCGGCCAAAACCGTTGAAAAAAATGTTTTTTTATATATTTTTTTTTTTGGATTTGTATTTTAGCAAAAAGTAAGAAATTTGGGGTTTTTTTGCAAAATTGTCGCTCTTCTTTTGTTTATAGCGGCGATCAGAAATGACGCAGCAGTGATCAAATACCACCAAAAGAAAGCTCTATTTGTGGGGAAAAAAGGACGCAAATTTTGTTTGGGTACAATGCCGCATGACCGCGCAATTGTCCGTTAAAGCGACGCAGTGCCGAATCGCAAAAAGTGCTCTGGTCCTAACCTGGGAAATCCTTCCGGGGCTGAAGTGGTTAAAGAGGGGTTTAGAAAGACCATCTGGCCTAAAGTTAAGAAGAGCCGTTTCTGGTTTTGGGGAACAGCCTGTTCCGCGACCCTTCAAATTAACTGGAATATTCTATTCCAGAAGCCCCGGATATTCCCACCAAGTGTGGATGAAGGAGCCCAGGAGTCCGCAACCTCTAAAACAGAGACCAGAGGAATTCGGATGCATGGCAGCCAATCGAGTTGGTACCAAATACCATCGCGTGAAGACCTTTAGGTTGGCCTCCCGTAAAGCAGTATTGACTATCCCTTTGAAAGATCTCTGGAACAGGGAGTTCCACTTATCCGCCTCCCAGTTGACATCTAGGTCTTTTTCCCATTTACTCGCGAAGGGAGGCTTATCAGGGTTCTCTGTCAGTGATGCATAGATCAGGGAAATTCCTCCTCTCTGGTCTACAAACTCTGAGCACCATTTTTCGAAGGGAGTAATACCAGAAAAATCTTTTCTGAGCTTCCACAAAGAGGTTATGAAATGCTGTATTTGCTGAAAGCGAAACTTTTCAGAGGATGGCATAGCTAATTTGTTCAAGCAGTGAGTTAAAGTAATAGGGCCCGAGGGGGTTAGGAAGTGTCCTATGCGAAAAAAGGCCTTTATTCATCCACCATTGAAAGGCCTGGATTTCCTGGCCTGGCGGGAAAGAGGGCTTGTTGAACAGGTGGTTGAGGGGGTGCAGATTTGAGATTAAATGGGGGGGCTTAAGAATGGAGTCGCAAAGGGCTAACGAGTGAGACAGGGTGGGCGCGAGAATTGAGGGCCTAATCTTGCGGGGAGCCCCCACCAGGTAATCGATGGTGTTAAAGGGGACTGCCTGTCTCTCCATCAATAACCAGTTAGGTTTATCCCCCCTGGCGAAAATGGCTGAGAATTGGGCAAGTTGAGTGGTTTCAAAGTATTTAAAGAGGTGAGGGAGTCCTAGGCCACCCTGATTACGTCTCCTATACAGGACACTAGCAGGACATCTGTAGCCTTTCCGGCCCCAGATGAACTTCAGTATCTGCGATTGCAGTTTTTGCAGTTGGTGCTTCCTTACCGGAATTGGAAGGGAGCCGAAGAAATAAAGGATCCTAGGGAGTAGGGTCATCTTAACTGAGTTTATTCTGCCCAACCAGGAAAGATCCGTCCGGTCCCACTTTGAAAGCTCCTCTGAAATCTTTCTGAAAAGGGGGGGGGGGTAGTTGACCGCATACATTTGTTTGATGTTGGCCGCCAGGCTGACCCCCAAGTACGGTAATTGGTTGGAGTTCCAGGTTAACTTGTACAGATACCTGAGTCGTTGTACTGTGGACTCGGGGGTAGAGACGTTCAAGGCTGCTGATTTGGACCAATTGACATACAGCGCTGAGACCTCCCCGAAGTCTTTTAGGAGTTGAATTATTCGAGGAGTGGAGGAGAGGGGAGAGGTGATAAATAACAGCAGGTCATCTGCGAATAAAGCGCACTTATGCATTTGGGGCCCACACTGTATTCCCCGGATTTCGGGGTCTTGCCTGATGGCCAAAGGTAAGGATTCCATCACAATAGCAAATATTAAGGGGAAAGGGGACAACCCTGTCTGGTTCCTTTTGGCTATAAGGTATGAATCTGAGTAATAGTTTTAGAGTTTGACCTGGGCACTAGGGTTTGAATAAAGTGCTCGCAGGATCTGCAGGAATTTTGGGCTGAAGCCCCATCTATGAAGGATATCAAACAGATAGCCCCAATTTACAGTGTCAAAAGCTTTTTGCAGATCCACCGAAAGTAGGTAACCTTCCAGGCGTAAACCCCCATTCCAACTCGAGTTAAGAAGAGAGATGATGTCCACCACTCTGCGAATCTGGTCTGGACCCTGCCTCCCCGGAATAAAGCCCACCTGATCTTTATGGACATATTTACCTATAAACCTAGATAGTCTAGTGGCCATAATTTTAGTCAGGATTTTAAGGTCATTATTGATTAGCGAAATAGGTCTGTAGTTGCTAACGTCCGAGTGGTCTTTACCGGGCTTGGGGATGACCGAAACATATGCTAAGTTGGCCTCATTCTGCAAGGTGGACCCCACTTGAAGGGAGTTAAAAAATTTTGCTAAGAATAGGGCCAAGGTGGGGCCAAAAGTTTTGTAATAACCAGTAGAAAACCCATCTGGGCCAGGGGCAGATCCCTTCTTGAGGTTTTTGATTACCCCAAGAATTTCTGCTTCGGTGAATGGTTGTTCAAGAGATTCGATATGTTCATCAATGAGTTTGGGGAGAGAGGTCTTATTTAAGGAGGCGGCAAGGGAGGAGGAAGGGACCTTACCATTTGATGCATAGAGTCTAGCATCAAAATTCTGGAAAGCGGCCATAATTTGTTGGGGGGTTTTGGGTTAGTTCCCCCAAAAGGTCCCTCACCTTTAGGAAACGCAAAGGAATGAAACCTAGGGGACAACCTGGCGGCCAACCTAGGACCTATTTGGTCTCTATGTAGGTAGAAATGGGCTTTGGACCACTGGATTTGTTTCTCAGTACTGGAAGTCAAGGCAAGGTTCGGGGCTACCCTCCCTGCTTCCAGCTGTGCCCTTGATTGAGGGGTCAGGTTCTTCTTGTGAGATTTAGCGAGAGCATGAAAGTCCTGCTCTAAAGTCTCTCTATCAATCTTCCTCTCCCTTCTAAGTTTTGCAGAAAGTTGGATAATCCTGCCCCTCATCACACCCTTGTGGGCCGCCCAAAGTATAGAGGGAGAGACTTCCCTGTTGTCATTCAGTCGGAAGTACTCTGAGTTCTTTCTCTAATAATGTACAGTGGACCGGGTTATTTAAAAGGGTTTCGTTTAAGCGCCAATGGGGCTTCCCCTTGTGGCCTAGGTCAGCTTTGACTTGTATTATAACTAACGAGTGATCTGACAGGGGGGATTCTCTAATATGAGCCTTATTGATCAAGGGGATAGCATGGGCTGGGACAAAGATATGATGCTCTGGTGGGGGGCTGAGAAGTGGGTATAGTCCCTCGCTCTGGGGTTGAGTTGACTCCATATATCCACAAACCCTAACGTGTGCAGAAGCCTGGCGAGTATGAGGCTATGTTTTGGTGGGCGGAGCAGGCGAGAGGGGCCCACGTCCGACTTGTCGAGCATGAGATCTAAAGCCATATTCGAGTCGTCTCCCCCCCCCCCCCCCCCAGAATCACAGTCCCCTCTAGGTGGGGTGAAAGAAGATTAAACATTGATTGGAAAAATCTTGCTTGACCCTGGTTTGGAGCGTAATAAGAAATTAATGTATATACTGAACCCCCCAAAGCCCCCGTCACGAGGATAAACCTACCCTCCGGGTCCCTAATTTCTCTCTGAGGTGTGAACGCTAGACGTTTAGCTATGAAGACTCCCACACCTCTAGTCTTATCCGAAGCATTTGCCAGAGAAAACTAGGGGTATTTAGCATGAATAAATTTGGGATTATACTGCCCAGGGAAGTGTGTTTCTTGTAATAAAAGCACATCAAGATGCAGGGAGTGGGCCAGTGAAAATAACTTTTTCCTCTTCACTGGGGAGTTAATGCCCTGGACATTATGTGTAGCGATTCTTAGAATTGTTGGGGGATTGGTAGTCGTGGCCATATTTCCGGAATAGGAATCTATGCATCACTGAGAGGGAGCTTACCTGATACCAGGGACAGATAGATTGAGACTTGCCCTGCCTGTGGGTTGAGGAGAAGAACCACTTTGACTCTTCGAATGCCATGCTACCCTGGTGCCTGGGAGAAAAAAGAAGAGGATAGGAGAAGCAGCAGAAAGTAAAAAAGGGCTATCAATAGCGAAAGACACAGAAGAGGGGCGGGGCATTCCAGGCACCAGACCCCTCAGAAGACTGACATTGGGGCATTGAAAGAACACCTCCAATCTCAGAGTGGAACAAATACACGTCCGCCTAAACGGCGGCAGTACATCTGTCTGTGGGGTTACCAACATAAGGTTCCCAGAGACAGAGGGAGGAGCATGTCAACCACTCCGGCCAATCCGCAGACCCAAAATAAGCGAACAGAGCAGAGGATCTCCTAACAATTACAACATATTTAACTACAATATATTCAACTTTGAAGACAATGAATATAAGAACCCTCAAGGGGCCCCCCCCCGAGGGGGAAAGCCACGTCCGGGGATACCTGAGGAGGGATGCACCCCCCGAAAGGGAGCCTGCCCCTCCCCAGCCAGCCCTGGACCTAGAAGAGACAAAAGGACATGGGCACATGCCCGGTGTCCCAGACCCCGAGGATGCAGTAGGAACATAGTCCATCATCCCTGAATAATTACTGCTGAGAGGATCTTAAAGCTCCGTGGAGGCGCTTCCCAGGGAACACACGCGGATAGCCAGGCTCTCGGGTAAAAGTCCAGATCCCATATCGATGTCTCCGAGAGAGCTGATCAGAAATGGCGAGTAGGGACCACCGGTAGAAACAACATATGTAACGGATAAGTCAGCAGGCAACTGTAAAAAAGCCGAACTATTTGACTGGCAGGTAGCCGTTCCCCACTCAGCCCCCCCCAGAAAAATCCAGGGAGTGGGGGGAGTGGGCGAGAAGGGAAAAGCCAAACACAAAAAGTCCAAACAAAATGCTAAGGGTAAAGTAGATGAGTTTTCCGCCAGGACAAGGTGGGCAAATTGAGGTTCATGGAATCAAGAGTATCAAAATAGAGAAAGTCAATCCGGAACTGGACCATGGAATCAAGGGGGATGCAAGACTTTGGAGCGCTTGGATTATTGATTCCGCCATATTGGAGTTATGGGGCTCTGAGGGGAGGGGCGTTTGGAGGAGCTTGGGTTTTTGTGAGATAATGTGGAAGAAGAGTCCATGGAGATGAGGTATAGTTTAACAGTTGTTCCCCGTCCTGGAAAGAAGAGAAGCCGTAGGTCTTGCTTTTGTAGATAAAAGACATGCGGAAAGGAAAGGACCTCCAGTACTTGATGGTTGACTTCTTAAGACCCCCAGCAGTGGTTTCAGGGTTCATCTCTTTTGGATCGTGGAGGGGGATAAATCCGCAAAGACTTGGATGGGGTGTCCTTGGATAGAAAGGTTGGGAGAGTTCCTAGAGACCTTCATGATCTCCTCCTTCATGCTGTAAAAATGCGGTTTCACTACTACGTCTCTAGGTAGGCCGTCGGAACGGGGAGGTTGGAGGGCTCTATGAGCCCTATCATGTTCGAAACGGTGGTCCGGGATGCCCGGGACAATGTCTTTGACAAATTTGGTAACCGCAGCACGGACGTTTGTGATGGCCTCCGGGAGACCCCTTATCCGAAAGTTGTATCGTCTGGAACGATTTTCTACATCGTCAGTTTTGGATAGGGCTGAGTCCAGTTGTTCTTGTAGATCTTGAATTCGCGCTGTGTTCTGGTTGGTTCTGGCAACCGTTTGATCTGTTTTATGTTCAATCGTGTCAATCCGGGCACCCAGACTTTGTAGATCAGCCTGTATAACAGATGTAATTTGGGAGGTTGTTTGGACCAGGCCCTTGGAGAGCATCTTGGAGAAGACCTCCATCATCATCTGGAAGTCAGAGTGGAGAGTTGGAGAGCGGGAACCCAAGGAACCAACGTGGGTAGAGCCAGAAACCTGGTCTTTGAGAGGTGTTGTTATCAGTTCGTCGAGTGTCCTTTCCAGGAGGGAAACAGTAGAGGCTGGAGAGAGTACCTGGGCTGGAAGTTGTGCCCCTGGTAAAGGTCCGGGGGAGGGGAGGATTTGGGAGCCCCCATCAGACCCCACATCCAGAGGCCATGGGAGGGGTTTTTGGGGCCTGGTCGTTAAAGCCTGGCTGGCAGGATAATTCCCTTCTGACAGCCCCTGTTTGCATCAGATCTTTCCCTTGTAAAAAAAAAGTTTTGAGTACAGCTTATTAAGTTTATAGAGTCCCCCCTGGGGATCACTGGGGTGGAACCGATTGAAATAGTGGGTATTATGACCCCCTGATACTACATGGGCAGAGTCCTGACGCCCTTCAATGACCAAATGGCATAAAAACACTTGCCTTGTGCTTGGGGTTGAAGAACCCACCATGTCCCGGTCGGGATTATATGGGCTGGGGAGGCTCCCTGCCTGGGTGCTGCGGTGCAAGCTGTAGGCTGGCGTGTAGGCCTGATCCGTGGCCTAGAGTTGGCGGCCAGGCTGAGTGAGAAGTCCTTAATAATGCCTGCTGTCTGACACCTCAGGGAATCCCGTCCTGGGTATGAGCGGTCCGGAGCTGCGGCGAGTAGGCCCGAGCCGCTGCCTCGCATGAATGGACGATGCCGCTGAGATCACTCCCTCCCGGGGGTGCCCCCCTAGTGTGCCCTCTCCTGTAGCGTGGATGGACGGAGGTCCGGGCTCCAAATCTAGCTGGCAAGGGTCCGTATGGTCGGGGCGGATCGGAGCTCCTGGCTTATGCACCCATGTCAGGCGCTCCGCACATGCGCACTCTCCTTTTGGTGGTATTTGGTCACCTCTGTGTCATTTCTGTTCACCGCTATAAAGAAAAAAAAGAACGACAATTTTGCCAAAAAAAAAAAACAATATTTCTTACTTTTTGCTAAAATACAAATCCAAAAAATATATAAAAAAAAAAACATTTTTTTCATCGGTTTTGGCCGATTTATATTCTTCCTCATATTTTTGGTAAAAAAAACACGCAATCTGCGTTTGATTGGTTTGCGCAAAAGTTGCAGCGTTTACGAATGATGTGAATTCATTTTACGGGGTTTTTGTTATTTTTTATATTTTACTAGTAATGGCGGCGATCTGCGATTTTTAGCGGCACAGCGATATTGCGGCGGACATACCGGACCATTTTGACACTTTTTTGGGACCATTGGCATTTATACAGCGATCAGTGCTATGAAAATGCACGGATTACTGTGTAAATGCCATTGGCAGTGAAGGAGTTAACCTGGAGGGGGCGCTCTAAGGGTTAACTGTGTTCCCTCAGTGTGTTCTAACTATGGGGGCTGGGCTGGCAGAGGAGGGGAGTGATTATATATGTTCCATATACAGAAAGCCTGTGATCACATCCCTTCCCCCTCTGTCAGAATGGAAATCCGTGTTTACATACATAGACCTCCGTTCTCTCACTGCGGGGGAGCCATCGCGGGTAGCCAGCGGAGATTGAGTCCACCCTACTCACTCCCTGCCCCCCCGGAATGCGCCCTCACAATATCCGTTCTCACGTCCGCCGTCAGGTGACGGCGGTTTGCGATAATGAACCACTTTGCCACCGTCAAGCCACGGCGGGCAGTCGGCAAGTGGTTAAAATCTGCTGACAGGCAGGGTTTCCCCCCTTGCCTGTCAGCGAGTAATATGATCTGAGCCACACATGAGCAGCTCAGATCACAATTACGGCCCACTCTGTGTGCCGGGGCAATGTCTCACCCCCATGCGCATGCGCGGAAGTGACGTCACCACAGCCCGGCCACAGCTCTTCGCTGGAGGGCTCCGTTTGCAGGTAAGTCCGTCTGCGGTGCATATTAATACATTTTCATTTTTAGGACTGGACTTTACTACCTCTTTAAATAAAAATTGATGCCATTCTGACTCCAGCTGCACCTGTCACTTGTATATTAATGTGATTTATATTTCTGGGTAGGGGGCGTGAGCCTGCCCGTCTGGGCTGTGCTGTCATTCAGTACAGCGCAAATCGATCATCAGATCCAGGCCAATGATTTTTGGCCTGGACCTACTGATCAGCTGTTCTAAATCACAGGGCAGCCTGTGTCTGTATTTACAACAGACACAAGATCTGACCAGATCTTCTCTCATGAAGCCCTTTCGGTTCCAGAGAGACAAGAGAACAGATTCGCATTCATGCAGCACACCTACACATTAGGTTTGCCACCTTTTCTTCAAGCCAAACCTGAACACTTTAGTGGTGACTGTGATAGTTGCGGGCAGTATGGCATCCCTTGCTGTGATGTACACTAGCGGACTAAGTGAAATTGACATCACCAGTGACACTAATACAGTGATCAGTGCTAATACTATACACTGTCACTGTACTAATGACACTGGCTGGGAAGGTGTTAACATTTAGGGGCATTCAAGAGGTTAACTGTGTGCCTAACAAATGTAATGTGTGTAACGTGTGCTGCTTTTACTAATGGATCTGGTTGTTTTTTCTATCTGCTTTGCGGGGAGAGGAAAACACAGATCGCTGACCTGTGTACAGAGCCCTGTGTGTTTGTAAACACAGGACTATGTGCTGTGATTGGCTACTAATCACAGAACTCTGTGCTGTGATCAGCAGGTCTCAGAAATAAATCATTGGCTGGGACCTGCTGACAAAATCCCGCTGTAGCCAGTGTCAGTGTGGATCAGCAGGGAGGGCGCACATGCGCACCCCTAACCCGCAACAGGCTGGATGATGTACAAGTGTAAGCAGTTAACATAATTATAAGGGGGAAGCTGCGCTGCATTTTTAAAATGTTTCATTTATTGAGGCCAAACATTGCGTGGGGGGTCGCTGATATAAGGGCGGGGGGGTCACTAAGGAGGGGTGCTAATATTAAGGGCCTATGATCTATGATATAATGGGGGTCTGTAAGGGGTGTGCTGATATAAGGCAAATCTGATATAATGGAGGTCTCTAATGGGGAGTACTGACAGCTGATCTAATGCTTGGTCAGCAACCATTATATCAGCAGTCAGCATCCCCCATTAGAGACCCCACATTAGCTCACAGTCTCCTTATATCAGTGACCTCCATTAGAGAGGCCCTCCTTATATCAGCACCCCCTGCCCTCTATGACTTCTATTCGATTGCCTATGAAAATAGCCTTACCGGCAGGATGGTCAGGGTTTCTGGTGGAGCCACTACAAACAAGAGAGCACTGTGTGGAAAGCGGATTTATGGGGATGAGCTGGGAAATGGAGCAGCTCTAGGGTGGAAAATCCCATGTGTGCACGGTGGCTAAAGCGTCATTGGTTGCTAGGACACCGAGCGATCCTAGCAACCAATGACTGAAAAGTGCGATCATTCAGAGGAGAGGAGCGGTTGCCATAGGGGAGAAGGCAGAGAGCACACAGCACAGGCAGGTGCAGCCGACAGGAAAGGAATCTGTGGGAACTCACCCAAGATTCCCTCCCCCGGCCTCAAAAATAAAAAAGCGTGTGTGTGTGTGTGTATATGTATGTGTGTGTGTGTGTGTATATATATATATATATATACACACACACACATAATCTCACAAAAGTAAGTACACCCCTCACATTTTTGTAAATAATTTATTATATCTTTTCATGTGACTACACTGAAGAAATTACACTTTGCTACAACTTAAATCAGTGAGTGTACAACATGTATAACAGTGTACATTTGCTGTCCCCTCAAAATAACTCAACACACAGCCATTAATGTCTAAACCACTAGCAACAAAAGTGAGTACACCACTAAGGGAAAATGTCCAAATTGGGCCCAATTAGCCATTTCCCTCCCCGGTGTCATGTTACTCGTTAGTGTTACAAGGTCTCGGGTGTGAATGGGGAGCAGGTGTGTTAAATGTGATGTCATCGCTCTCACTCCCTCATACTGGACGATTACTGGACGTTCAACATGGCACCTCATGGCAAAGAACTCTCTGAGGATCTGAAAAAAAGTATTGTCACTCTACATAAAGATGGCCTAGGCTATAAGAAGATTGGCAAGACCCTGAAACTGAGCTGCAGCATGGTGGCCAAGACCATACAGCGGTTTAACAGGACAGGTGCCACTCAGAATAGGCCTCGCCATGGTCAACCAAAGAAGTTGAGTGCATGTCACATCAGTGTCATATGCAGAGATTGTCTTAGGGAAATGGACGTATGAGTGCTGCCAGCATTGCTGCAGAGGTTGAAGGGGACTATACGCCACACACTGCATCAAATTGGTCTGCATGGCTGTCATGCCAGAAGGAAGCCTCTTCTAAAGATAATGCGCAAGAAAGCCCGCAATCAGTTTGCTGAAGACAAACAGACTAAGGACATGGATTACTGGAACCATGTCCTGTGGTCTTATGAGACCAAGATAAACTTATTTGGTTTAGATGGTGTCAAGTGTGTGTGGCGGCAACCAGGTGAGGAGTACAAAGACAAGTGTCTTGCCTACAGTCAAGTATGGTGGTGGTAGTGTCATGGTCTGGGGTTGCATGAGTGCTATCAGCACTGGGGAGCTACAGTTTATTGAGGGAACCATGAATGCCAACATGTACTGTGACATACTGAAGCAGAGCACGATCCCCTCCCTTCGGAGACTGGGCTGCAGGGCAGTATTCCAACATGATAACCCCAAAAACACCTCCAAGTCAACCACTGCCTTGCTAAAGAAGCTGAGGAGATGGACTGGCCAATCATGTCTCTCCAGACCTAAAACCTATTGAGCATCTGTGGGGCATCCTCAAACAGAAGGTGGAGGAGCGCAAGGTCTCTAACATCCGCCAGCTCTGTGATGTCTTCATGGAGGAGTGGAAGAGGACTCCGGTGGCAACCTGTGAAGCTCTGATGAACTCAATGCCCAAGAGGCTTAAGGCAGTGATGGAAAATAATGGTGGTCACACAAAATATTGACACTTTGGGCCAAATTTTCACTTAGGGGTGTACTCACTTTTGTTGCCAGCGGTTTAGATGTTAATGGCTGTGTGTTGAGTTATTTTGAGGGGACAGCAAATTTACATTGTTATACAAGCTGTACACTCACTACTTTACATTGTAGCAAAGTGTCATTTCTTCAGTGTTGTCCCATGAAAAGAATAAAATATTTACAAAAATGTGAGGGGTGTACTCACTTTTGTGAGATACTGTAATCGTCGGGGCTTCCCCCAATGGCTTGTAAATGCCCAACTTAGTCAGGGGGAGAGAGCCTGCTTGAGCTCCAATGAATTACTTGCAGTGAGATGGAAGGACAAATACATAGTTAGTCAGGTTGAAAAAAGACACAAGTCCATCTAGTTCAACCAAAAAAAAAAAAAAAAAAAAAAAAAAATGTGTGTATGTGTGTGTATATATATACACACACACACGCTGCCTGTGTTGATTGTGCAAAGTGTGCCCACTCCTCAGTGCCCATCAATGCAGCCTGCTCAGTGCCCCCAGCAGTGCAGCCTGGTCAGTGCCCCCAGCAGTGCAGCCTGATCAGTGATCCCATCAATGCAGCCTCATCAGTGCCCCCAGCAGGGCAGCCTCGTCAGTGCCCCCAGCAGTGCAGCCTGGTCAGTGATCCCATCAATGCAGCCTGGTCAGTGCCCCCAGCAGGCAGTCTGGTCAGTGTCCCCAGTAGTGCAGCCTGATCAGTGATCCCATCAATGCAGCCTTGTCAGTGCCCCCAGCAGTGCAGCCTGGTCAGTGCCCCCAGCAGTGCAGCCTGGTCAGTGCCCCCAGCAGTGCAGCCTGGTCAGTGCCCCCAGCAGTGCAGCCTTGTCAGTGCCCCCAGCAGGGCAGCCTGGTCAGTACCCCCATCAATGCAGCTTGGTCAGTGTCCCCAGCAGGGCAGCCTGATCAGTATCCCAATCAATGCAGCCTGATCAGTGCCCCCAACAGAGCAGCCTGGTCACTGATCCCATCAATGCATTCTGGTCAGTGTCCCCAGCAGTGCCGCCTGGTCAGTGTCCCCAGCAGTGCCGCCTGGTCAGTGTCCCTAGCAGTGCAGCCTGACCAGTGCCCCCAGCAGTGCAGCCTGACCAGTGCCCCCAGCAGTGCAGCCTGACCAGTGCCCCCAGCAGTGCAACCTGACCAGTGCCCCCAGCAGTGCAACCTGACCAGTGCCCCCAGCAGTGCAGCCTGACCAGTGCCCCCAGCAGTGCAGCCTGACCAGTGCCCCCAGCAGTGCAGCCTGACCAGTGCCCCCAGCAGTGCAGCCTGATTAGTGCCCCCAGCAGTGCAGCCTGACCAGTGCCCCTCAGCAGTGCAGCCTGATTAGTGCCCCCATCAATGCATCCTGACCAGTGCCCCCAGCAGTGCAGCCTGACAAGTGCCCCCAGCAGTGCAGCCTGATTAGTGCCCCCATCAATGCAGTCTGATCAGTGCCCCCAACAGAGCAGCCTGGTCAGTGATCCCATCAATGCAGTCTGGTCAGTGTCCCCAGCAGTGCCGCCTGGTCAGTGTCCCCAGCAGTGCCGCCTGGTCAGTGTCCCTAGCAGTCCAGCCTGACCAGTGCCCCCAGCAGTGCAGCCTGACCAGTGCCCCCAGCAGTGCAACCTGACCAGTGCCCCCAGCAGTGCAGCCTGACCAGTGCCCCCAGCAGTGCAGCCTGACCAGTGCCCCCAGCAGTGCAGCCTGACCAGTGCCCCCAGCAGCGCAGCCTGACCAGTGCCCCCATCAATGCAGTCTGATAAGTACCCCAATCAATGCAGCCTAATCAGTGCCCCCAGCAGGGCAGCCTGACCAGTGCCCCCATCAATGCAGCCTAATCAGTGCCGCCATCAATGCAGCCTGGTCAGTGCCCCCAGCAGTGCAGCCTGATGGTGTCGCCCCCCACCAACTATAGCCTCCCCTCAGTACAGACCCTCCTGCGCCTGATCAGTGCCCCCAGCAGTGGCGTCATTAGGGTTGGTGTCACCCGATGTGGAAATAAAATGTAGGTACAGACCCCCCTCCCTCTGCCAGTATAGACTAGACTTGTGCATGGCTAAAAAATTAGTTTTTTTCGTTTTTCGGAAATTCAAAAAATTCGGAAATTCAAAAAAATCGTAATACGGAAATTCGGAAATTAAAAATTCGGAAATCCGAAATTCGGAAATTCGCGGTAATTCGGCAATTGCGGTAATTCGGCAATTGCGGTAATTCGGAAATTTGCGTTAATTCGGCAATTGCGGTAATTCGGAAATTTGCGGTAATTCGGCAATTGCAGTAATTCAGAAATTCGGCAATCGGAGCAGACGAAAATCCGAAATTCGGAAATTCGGAAATCCGAAAAAACTAAGAATATTTGAAATAATAACTAACTAATAACTATTAAATTATAGGTATTGGAATTTCCTTGAAAATTTGGCTGTTAATGAACTTAAATGTGAAATTTAGCACTAATAGTCATACTTTCTAGAAAATGTCAATACCTATATTTAATAGTTATTTATTATTATTTCAAATATTCTTTTTTATTTCCGAAATTCGGAAATAAGGAAGAACATTTGAAATAATAAGTTATTAGTTTATAATTTTAATTATTATAAATTATAATAAGCTATTATTATTTCAAATGTTTTTCCTTATTTCTGACCTTTGCAGTGTGTGACTGTATATATGCATACTGTATGTATGTGTGTGTGCATACTGGGTGTGTATATACTGTGTGTATATTGGATGTATATTGTATGTATACTGTGTGTTTACATACAATATAAGCACAGTATGTACACACCCAGTATACACACACTTACATACATACAGTATGCATATATACAGTCACACACTGCAAAGGTCAGAAATAAGGAAGAACATTTGAAAAAATAATAGCTTATTATAATTCATAATAAGTAGAGTTGAGGTATTGAAATTTTCTTGAAAGTATGACTATTAGTGCTAAATTTCATATCTAAGTTCATTAACAGCCAAACTTTCAAGGAAATTCCAATACCTAAAATTTAATAGTTATTAGTTAGTTATTATTTAAAATATTCTTCGTTTTTTTCAATTTTCGGATTTCCGAATTTCTGAATTTCCAAATTTCGGATTTTCGTCTGTTCCAATTGCCGAATTTCCGAATTACCGCGAATTTCCGAATTACGGCAATTGCCGAATTAACGAAATTGCCGAATTACCGCGAATTTCCGAATTACCGCGAATTTCTGAATTACCGCGATTCGGAAAAACGAAAATTCGGAAAAATTCGGAAATTGAAAATTCGGAATTCGGAATTCGTCCGAATTGCCGAATTTTGCAAAATTCTGTAAAAACGAAATTTGGAAAGAAACGAATTGCACAAGCCTAGTATAGACCCCCTCCCTCAGTATAGACCCCCCCTCAGTATAGATCCCCTCCCTCAGTATAGACCCCCCCTCACTCAGTATAGACCCCCTCTCTCAGTATAGACCCCCTCCCTCAGTACAGACCCCCCTCCCTCTGTACAGAACCCCTTCCCTCTGTTCAGAACCCCCTCCCTCCAGTACAGACCCCCCTCCCTGAGTATAGACCCCCCTCCCTCAGTATAGACCCCCCTCCCTCAGTGCAGACCCCCTCCCTCAGTGCAGACCCCCTCCCTCAGTGCAGACCCCCTCCCTCAGTACAAAATCAAATCAAATAAGCTTTATTGGCAGGATCAAATACAATTTAGCATTGCCAAAGCAGTTTGGGGGGGGGTTAATGGGTAGTATAAAGGGGAATGGAGGGTAAGTCCATGTAAAGGATTTTTAAGTCCACAGTTTTTCATGTTCCTCTCAGTCTGTGACACGCAGTCACATATTGTGCAGCTATTCTCACCATTGGCTCCTCTTCTCCCAGTAGGATTTGGAGTTTCCTCTTCTCTTCCATGGAATTGAAGTCTGGGATGAGAACAGAGAGTCTCTGGAAGTGATTGTCCCTCACTGATGAGTACTTGGGGCACTTTAGCAGGAAGTGGTCCTCATCCTCCAGGACCCCCTGGTCACATTGCTGGCACAGTCTACTCTCCCTGAGCTTGTGGGTCTGTCTGTGCCATCCCATTTGGATTTCCAGGCTGTGGGCGCTCAGCCTGTACCGGCTCAGGGTCTGTCTGTCTTTGGGGTCTTGTAGCACCTCCAGGTATGGGGCCAGTTTGTAGTATCTCTGCAGTGACTGATAAACAGTTAGTTTCTTTGAGTTTATTTTGTTTCTCCATTCTCCAACGTATTCATCCATTATGTTTTTTATTTGAGATTTTGGCAGGCCAGATTGTTGGAAGTTTGGGATAGACAAGGCGCTGATGAGTTGTTGCAGGCCACATGGCTTGGACTGGTCCTTATTGGTCAGTAAGGCTTTATGGTGGTAAGAGTTGGGACTACTGTTTTGCAGGTGGTCCCAGTATGATAGTGCCCTCTTCTGTACTGCGAGAAGTAGGGGAAATCTGCCCAGCTCGGACAGGCAAGCACTGTTTGAGGTGCTCCGATGGACTTGGAGGAGGTGCTTGCAGAATTCCAGGTGTAATATTTCTGTTGGGCTGGAGTCCCATTTGGATTGGTCTGAGTAGGTGACCGGACCCCAAACTTCACTGCCATAAAGAAGAATTGGGGGGATGATGCTATCAAATATTCTGAGAAAACACAAAAGAGGGGCGCACCGACCTAGTGCAATACCATTAAAATGTTTATTAAAAATTGTCTACTCCTTTGGAGGCTTATTCACCTTGATGTCTTTTATCTTGCTCCGCTTGTGAGTATATGGATTTTATTTAATTTTTTAATAAACATTTTAATGGTATTGCACTAGGTCGGTGAGCCCTTCTTTTGTGTTTTCTCTTTAGTACTTTTGGATTCCCATGATCCTGAAGAGGGCAGCAAGACCATTAAGTGCTGAGTAATCACCACGTCCATAGAGACTTTGTATTAGACTGAGTGACCTTTGCAGGAATCTGAGCGCAGGAGATTATTGGTTTTCTTTCTCGATCAAATATTCTGAGCCAGACTCTCACTGGTGGTTTTAGGTGGTACAGCGGTCTCCTGATGGCATTAAAGGCTCTGCATGCCTTGACTTTTAGTGCCTCTATGGCTGGCTTGAAACTTCCTGATTTGTTGATTTCTAGGCTGAGGTAAGTGTAGCTGTTAGTTTCATCAGGAGTGCAGTTTCATCAAGAGTGCAGTTGTCTAATGTAAAGGAAGGGCTCTTTGTTTTGTGTTTTTCCTTTGGAACACCATGGTTTTTGTTTTGCCTAAGTTGACTGGCAGTGCCCATGTGACACTGTATTTCTCCAGAGCTTCCAGGCTGTCCTGTAGGCCTCTCTCTGTTGGTGACAGAAGTAGGAGGTCATCCGCATACAGCAGGAACTTCACCTCAGTGTCATGCAGAGTCAGTCCAGGTGCTGGGGAGGATTCTAGAGCTGTGGTCAGTTCATTGATGTAGATGTTGAAGAGGGTTGGACTTAGGCTGTAGCCCTGTGTGACTCCCCGGGCCTGCCGGAAGTGTTCGGTTCTTTTCCCGTTCACCTTTACACTGTACACTGCAGCTGTTCTCGGTATATGAATTCTTGATGACATATGTTTTCCCTCCTATTCCATTCTCTAGTAGTTTTAGGAACAGGCCTGGGTGCCACACTGAGTCAAAAGCCTTCTTAAAGTCCACAAAGCAGGGGGGGCATGGCCGGATGTGATGGAGGCAGGACGTGTCTGAGAGACTCTCCGCAACGATCCGGCTAAAATTATCCGAATAATCACTGAAATTCCTGTCCACGGGCTGTTCAGCTACTGACCGAGGGTTCCCCAGATCACCGCAATGCCGTCGACTGCGGGGAAGACGAAGGGGAAGGTACCGCGTAAGCAGACGCCGGCAACGTCCGTGGCGAGAGACAGGCCGGCGGGCCCCGCCTCCGCCATCTTGGATCCTCAGACGCCATCCCCACACGCCAAAACAGCATCGGAGAAGATGGAGGGTGCAGGAATGGCTGCGGCGCCGAGCAGGTGTCCTCGGCCGGAGGCTCCGGACCCCTTGGGGAGCCAGGTGGAGGCAATTACTGGCCCTATACTGGAGGCACTGGCGGCATGTAAGACCGAGCTGCTGATACGTATCGACCACCTTGCCAGTGAATGCACATTAATCTGGCAGGACATAGACAAGGTACCTGGCCGGGTGTCAGCCACGGAAGATCAGATCTCTGAGGTGGAGGATACGACACACTCCCACGGGTCGCAGTTAGCAGAACTCCAGGAACTGGTACATTCGTTGCAGCGCAGAGCTGACGACGCAGAGGACCGCCAGAGACGCAACAATGTAAAGGTGGTGGGGCTTCCTGAAGGAGCGGAGGGCACTAATACAACGGCCTTTGCAGAATCCTTTTTCAAAGACCTTTTGGCCCTGGAGAATTTACCCCCCCACCTATATTGTAGAGAGGGCACATAGAGTACCAACAGGTTACCGTCCCCCGGGTGCCCCCTCCAGGCCCTTCCTGGTTCGAATGCTCAATTATAGAGATCGGGACATGATTTTGGCGGAAGCCAGGAAACATCAGGAGCTCCGCTTTCAAAACGCTAAAGTCATGCTTTTTCCTGATTTTTCTGCAGAAACCCAAAGGAGGCGTCGCTCCTTCATTGAAGTCAAGAAACGCCTGAGAGCCAAAAATATCCAGTATAGCATGCTGTACCCTAGTAAACTTAGGGTACAACACAATGGTACAGAGAAATTCTTTGAAACACCACAGGAGGCATGCGACTGGCTGGACAGAGACCCTTAACATTACCTTGGCTGGTGGGTGAGTTTGTCAGGAATCAGCAGCTTGGCAGACCAGACACGTAGCTACACTTAGGAAACCGAGACCAAACAAAGGATATACTTAAAAAGGTGAGATTTATTAACAGTGCACAGCAATAAACAAACACAGCAAACAGTGAACATAAACAACACCAGCAAACCAAACCCAAACCTGACAAAAACACTAACACCTACACTGCAGACTACAGCTAGCTCTGGACAAGGGTACAGGGTAAACGGGGAATCAAGGCGGATGCAAGGCAAGGGGCAAGAAGCAAGGTGGAGAGAAACAGGCAAAGCAGGATCTCTAGCAGCAGGAAGGCGAACTGAATCGTGACACACTGGGGAAAGGGAGGAACAGATTTAAATAGCCATTCATGGCTGAACCCAGGTGTGGCTGATTATTACAGCTTGCTGGCTCTAGGGAGACACCTGCTGGTGGCCACTGAAGCTGCAGCAACCAGCCCAGAGCAGCACAGCGCCACCTGTAGGTGAGCTCAATCCTGACAGAGTCCCCCCCCTTAAGGAGCGGCCTCAGGACGCTCCATAGGGCCCCCACCCCAGGGTCTGCAAGCCGAGTACTCCACTATCAGTGTCTGAAGACTTAGTGCAAACCCCGCCGCCAGGGTCCCAAAACTGGCTGGGTTTCCTGTTGGTCAGATCCCCAAGGAGGCGCAACACCGAAGGTTTATTCTTCCAAGCAGCCTGTGTCCCAATGCTGGGACACTGAAAGCCACCTGAATGCTCAAGGCCAGAGTCCCTGGTCCGTTCAGGCACCCAGGGTGTCCCATAGCACCTGGACCTCCTATTTCTCTGTTTCTAGAGACTGCTCTGTGTTTTACTAGCCACTCAGGTATACCCAGGGCATTGGTTACCTCACTCGGGTCCCCAAATGCGCTAGAGATCGCAGAGATGACCCCTGGGTCAGGACAAGGTTCATATGGAACTCTACCCTTTCCCATAGGACCTCTACTACTGAGGCTGTAACAGCAGAGATAGTTCTCATGTTCAGAGTGGATATCAGGACCTCCTGGCCTTGGCATAGCAGGATTAGCTAGCTGCAAAAATAACTTGGAGCGGATAGCAGGAGGGATCTTAACCCACACAGAAAACCCATATGACAGTGGAACTGCAGAAGCCTCAGACACCTCAGCAGGCGGGAGTTTGACCAAGACAACAGAGTCCAACTTGACAGCAAGTAGTGAATTGGCATAGTGCAGAGGGGCGGCAGCCTGGG
>BLSH010269366.1:0-50497 GCA_018402905.1 Glandirana rugosa
AGGGGGTGCTGGGGGCCCGGGTCTCCATCTTCTACGCTTCCCCCAGGTTTAGATCATAAATCTTGGGAAGAGGGCCTAGTTTTTAGATAATCCTCACCTCTCAGAGAGTCGAGATAGGCTAAATGGGCAGAGGGTAGATGATGTACAGATATTAGAACCAGTTGGTTACCACTGTTCATATTTTGTTAACCTTCTGTATGCCAATATTCCTGTTTCTTATGATGGTTGCTTTGAATGATCTACTCTTTCTGCCGGATTCTATAAATGTATTTGATTGAACTGTACTAGATTGTATATTTCTGAAAAACAAGCAATAAAAAATTTTTGAAATGAAAATAAATTCCCCTGTGTTGGATAGATAAAGATATATCCAGGGTCAATTGCTGTCCTGGGTAAGTATGATTTACTCACGTACACTCCATAGACATGTAAATGCCTCCCAGGCGGTAGCTCGGGGTAGTAAAGGCTTACGCTAGAAAGGATCCAGGTGGACTGCAGTTTGGAGTGTATGAAGTGTACTTGAGTAAATCATACTTACCTGGGACAGCGTTGGACCCTGGATATAGCTTTATCTATCCATCCAAATCAATCATTAGTTACCATTGGCTACTTGTAGCTGCAGCTTCCAATACTTCTATCCCCTGGATCCATGGGCCAGCAGGCATATCTACACCATTTTATGTCTTCACTTACTTTCTCTCTCTTTTCTTTGTATATTATGTGTTGGGTACCTTTTACCACTGCAGATATATTTAATCAGAGCTTTCTGTGATATTCAATCTACTCAGTCCTGAAAAAGTGGGAGCTCCCACGAAATGCATAGACCAGCCTGCTTTTGAACATGTATATCTAAGCTTTGTGTTATGTGTATATTTTAATCTTGTGTTTATGGTACCCTTTAATGTATATTATCAATAAAAAAAAATATTTTTACAAAACAATTGGGTGCTTACAGGGGTCTCATGGGCATACTTAAAGCCCTGTTACCCTTCTGTTTGTTTTTTTTTTTTTTTTTTTTACATATTTTGCTAGGATGATGCCTATGAAAGTTTGATTAATCTATATAAATGATATCCCATCCCAAATTTACAACTTAGAAATCATAAATGTTTGGTTTTGGGTTTAATACTGCTTTAAGTACATTACATTTTTGAGAATCCTTAAGCTACCAAATTTTAGCAAACAATGTTTTGGTCAAGGTTTTTGGTAATTCCCCAATGTTTTCCAGTCTCGTGCAGAGATAAGTATGGCCTTTCTCCTTCTTTAGTTGGAAATACATAGTACATAATGAAGCTCAGTCCAATTACTGAAAAACTGACAATTTTTACCAGGTTAGTAAACAACAATGCCTGCTCGTGTTGGGTGGATCTGCAAATCTAGCTCTCAGCAAGCATCCCTGGCCCCAATGTATCTAGTATAATAGCAATCAGCAGGAAAAGCTAGTCAAACCAGTTGCAAGATTGATTGGACATATTTGCCCTGTGTGGCAGAAATCAGCAGGACCTGGAGACAGTCATTTAATATCTATGGGGGACTGTAAAAGTGGACCTATAGCCAAATTTCAGCACAGCCTAATCTTAGAAGCTTACTATATGGCAATTTGTATGACAGTGTTGGCTTCCTCCAACTAATAAAGGCATTGGACTTTAAAGCATGAATACAGCAGCATTTTTAAAAACTGTAGTCTTTTTATTTTATTTTTTTTGTCTTTACTATATTTACATGTGAAAGAGGTTGGCTTAGAAAGAAACAATTGTAGTCTTCGATCACACATGCGAGATTTGTTGGACTTGCGTGACAGTGTATGACAAGTGGAATCCCATTATTGTCTATAGGGCTCGTTCACAGCAACAGGCTTCTCTGTGACATATTAAAAAGGTGTAGACACCACTTTTAGTGCGAGACGATGCATTTTTTGACCTAGAGACTTCAACAGGAGCACGGGAAAATGCATGAAAAATTCAATGTATGCACGAAAACGCTATGAAAAAAACACAGAAAAAGCATGAAAATGCAGACGCGGAGGTATGAGGCCAGGTTCACATCTATCTGTGTCTGCTTTTGTCCATTTTTAGTGGATTTTTGTATCCTTTTTAGCAGATTTACATGCATTGTTTGTCATTATTCTATTGGTCATGACAGTACATGAAAATGCAATGTCTTTTAAGAGAATCCCACTTTAAGGGACAATGTGTACAAAATGAAATGTCAAGTAAAAAAAATGGTAAGGCCAATTGTCCAATGTCCTACAACACATGTTTGGCCAAGGTAGGGGAGAACAGTATCATGTCCTTTAAGACAGATTCAGATGCATTGCAGGTCAAATTAGGGCAACACACAGTCCCACACATGACACATGTTACTGCATTGTGGTGCAGAGTGGCACCACAATGAGTAGCACCGCAATGCAGTAACACGTGTCATGTGTGGGACTGTGTGCTGCCATTCAATTTAAATGTGGCGCCCCAACACACTGATTGAAATGCGCCTGTGTTGTAGTGTGCCACAGTGCACTGCTACACATGGTAGTGCATTGAGGTGTCTTGCATTAAAAGAATAGCTCTTGTGTGATTTTAAGCATGTTATGGTGACACATTAATGGGTGGCATAACATGTGTTATTTCAGCACAAAGATGTAAATGAGCCTCAATGATGTGCTGTGTCTAAGGTTACTGCCTAGACACAGATTTTTTAAAGTCCTTTTAAGTGGAATACTGATGAAAGCAAATGGTAAAAAATAAGCTGGTTTCTGCAGTGCTGTATTCTCTGCTTCTTACACTTTGTTTAGTGTTCCACCTTCTTGCTTACATTTTTCTAAAGGTTCATTTCTGCATTTCCATGCTTTTGAAAACTGCTTTCAGGCTTTGACTTGCATAAACATACATAATAGCTCTTAAACTCATGTAAATGCAGTTGGAATGCATTAGGCAAAACATGACTACAAACATTCAGCAAAAAAAAAGAAAGACGTTATGCAACAAATGCCCATGTCTGCTTTGTGGGATTATTACATTATAATAACTCTTTGCAACATTACCTGAAAGTATTTTAAAAAGCCCATACTTTTTTGTTTTGGATAGAGTGCACAAAGGTTAGGACACCTGGCAGGTTTTTATTGCTGCCATTATTCCCGCTAAGAGATTTGCCCTTTTTATTTGTCCAGCTGATCATTATCACCAAAACTGAAAGTGCCAGAAAATTCAAAATCTAATCTGTTACAAGGACAAAAATAGAGGAGAGATCTTCCAATAGTTCTGGTGACAACTGTCTTAAAGGAGACTTCCTATACGTTGAAGAATTTTCTCTCACTTCCTGTAACATCTACGCTGTAGGAAGTGAAAGGAAAATTCCCCAACAGGAAATAGGTTCCAAAAAAATGGATTTAACTATTTCTTACTGTTTCCAAAATGCAAAAAAAGAATTTGGGCTTTAGATATTTTTTAAGCATTGTCTGCAAAACTGTAAAGATTACAGAAGAATGGTTCACAGTTTTTTGAAGACTGCCTTTCCACAATCACATTTGAATGGTTTTATTATTTTGAAGTGTTATGCTTTATGTAAGCTGTCTGTAAAACTGTATTTCCTTTTGTGCTATATTCTAAATTACAAACTAAGTGCAGAAATACACATTTTGTTCTTTCTAGCTTGTTGAGAAAGCATTATAAGAGTTCCCACTCATGGCAATAAAAGCAATGTGCAGATGACATGTCTTTTGCTATATCAAAATGTTTTTCTGCACAGCTGTATAAAATTAAATATCATACATGTTTAATACATCTTATTTCTCTCTTAATGGTAACAAATGGCCCAGCTCCAGATTATGCATGGATAAATAAATGAAATTCCTATCTCTAGCACAAGCTAGGGCTGGATTACAAAATAAACCGGAGCTTAATTGGGACAGTTGCCCATTCAAATCAATCAGACACCATCTTTCAGATGCTGAATCTTTCGTTTCATCTTTCAGTTTATTGGTTGCTATGAGTGAGAAATAGTCCCATAGGACGAGGTTAACAAGAAGCCGCCAACTTTAAGCCAGAAGACAGCATAGATTTTAACGGTCTGGTTTAACAATCATATCTTTTAGTTTCAAGCCCTTAATATCAACGTCTGAGGATAGAAATATGGGGACCTGCCACCACTGATTGGTTCTTAAAGTTGCAGTCCCTGGGGCTGCCAATATGAGTCCTATTCACTATATAATGAGTCACTGACTAGAAACAAGCAAGCAAGACAGGAATTCAGGCTTGTTATGACTTTGCTGGTTGCATGCTGGTATTTCCAGGTCTGTAACTCACAAGAGGTAATAACTCTCTTGTAACATAGAAGCTGCCCCTTTATAAGGAGTGGAGCATCCCCAAACTGATTTTCACAAGAAGACTGGTTTGATCATATTGTCCTAAGACAGTAGCCTAATCTACAGTAATTTCTAACTCATTGACAGTCTTGTAGGCTGCTTCAACAGAACCCCTTCTTCTCTCTAGGTAATACAGAAAGGATCAGAACAGTCCAGACATTTTCCAATGGCAACTCATATGTAAAGCGCTGTGCAAACTGTTGGCGCTATATAAATCATGTGTAATAATAATAATATTATTACTACTAATAATAATAATATATTCTAATCCTGTACTTAGAAATTTACTTTAAGGATTCTTGAAGTAAAGTTGGTTATGACATCTCTGCAGATTTTATGTTTACATCTGGGCCAGGCACAGTGCATCAGTACATAGATTCACAGACGCCCTTATAGAGATGGGTTGATAGTAGACAATACAGTGAATGGAATTGGATAATATTTACCCTTTTAAAAATGAAATCCCCATGCACAGTATCTAGTTCCAATAGTTGACATAAACCTGGTAAGTGATGACTGAATATTGCATGGAAATTTAGTTACTGAGACAGAAAATATATGGTGTTCATAAACAGTCATCGTATAACCACTTCTATTGTGTTCATTCTCTAGAAACTTTTATGTCTGAAGAATACAGTGGGGTTGATTTACTAAAACTAGTGAGTGTAAAATCTGGTGCAGCTGTGCATGGTAGCCAATCAGCTTCTAAACTTCAGCTTGTTCAATTAAGCTTTGACAAAAAAAACAGAAGCTGGTTTCTATGCAGAGCTGCACCAAATTTTGCACTCTCCAGTTTTAGAAAATCAACCCAGTGATTTTAAAGTGTATCTAAACCCAAGAACAAAAATATGATATATAATAATTAATATGAATTATATTATTATTCATAATAATGATAATATTATAATTAAATTATATATTGCAGCTTAGCAGTCCAGATGTTGAGGCTGTATTACATAGTTACATAGTTACATAGTCAGTGAGGATGAAAAAAGACACAAGTCCATCAAGTCCATCCTATGTGTGTGTTTTTTATGTCAGTATTACATTGCATATCCCCCAATGTTGTGGTCCCTTAGGTGTGCATCTAATAGTTTTTTGAATTTATCTATACTCCCAGCAGAAACTACTGCTTGTGGAAGAGAATTCCACATCCTCCCTGCTCTTACCGTAAAGAAACCTCTATGCATTTTAAGGTTAAACCGCCTTTCTTCTATTTTTAGAACTTAGATTTCTATTTTCAGGACTTTTTTTTCTTTTCCATCCTGTGATCTTGGACAATAACACACTTCCTATTTAAGGGTGATGGCGCTCAATCATTATACTGTATTTGCGGAGAAGCAGCATTGTCGCCATGACACAGGAAATGTATTAGGACTTCAGACCCCAACATGTTAAGTAGGAGTGGAAAGGGGAAGTGTTCTATAGTCCACATAAATAACTGGCAACAAAACTAACTGATAACAGTCAGCAGAGGCAGAGAGCATACACAGTTATGAAATCACTACATTTCTTGTAGGATCAACAGTCATTTTTGTCACATAGATCAAACAGATATAGCAAAATGCTTTCAATTACTGTATATTTAATAGTCCAAAAGGTACCAAATAAGAGAAGTTAATTTATAGTTTTTATATACACAAGTGTGTATGAAAGTTATATTGACCCAATTATTTAGATATATAGTATGAATAAGATGTCAAGAAGAATAGCTAATTACACGTGACCATGATTACAGTTTGGACAATGTCATCCTGGAAATTATCTGTATATAGCATCAAAATGCACAGTCATGTCTGACAAACATTTACCTATTCAATCTGAAATGTGATAATGGATGTGACAAACCTGCCGATTATGCTTAGATCAGGACATAATAGTGTCATATCGCCCAACTTTTTGAGATGGGAATGAGGGACACCTAACGCAAAAGCATGTAGGCATAGGACACCCCCATGTCACGTCCCCTTAAAGGAGGATTTAAAAAAAAAGATAATAAACCCAAAAGTGCATTTTTACCACTACTATTTCTTTATACCGGCTTTTGAAATTTACAAATGCAGCCATTTAGAAATTGGTTTAGCATTGTGAAACACTTTTTGAAAGCTAAATAGTGCATTTTATATACAACTATATAGATCAGACCTTAATGAGAGACAAATGGGGACTTTGTTCCAAATCAGGGACATTTGGGAGCTAAGCAGTGTGCCTGTTCATACTCAAACTTCTGTAAGGGCCCCCTGTCTACTTTCCAGGCTACAAGAATCATTTGCCCAAGGTAGACATTCCCAGTCATATTTCCCATTTCATTCAGCTTAGAAACAGAATCAAACAAAAATGATTTACAAATGAGTGTGTGCATGTACTGCATATGCTGCTGCTGTTTTGGTGGTTGGATCTTTTGTTCTCATATCTGTGGGTACTGTAAAGGTTGAACAGATGGGCCTGATGTATGGTCAAGTTTACTTTTAAAACTGTACTGATTGGTGCCTTATTAACCCTTTCAACTCAGTTTGTTCTCATTTGTTAAATGTAACACACTTTAGAAAATGGTACCACTCTTATGATATTGTTTGTACAAATTGTTTATAGAAAAACTGAATAATAATTGTCATAAATGTAGTTAAAGTTTATAAAATCAGTGTGCTCCTTATTACACACCTATATACCCATTTACATGTTATTACTTGCTTTTAGCTTTTTTTTATCTCTTTATTAATGTTAATTCAAAAGCCCAAGTCTAATATTGCCCTGGAGCACATTTTAATGTGATTAATTTAAAAAGGGCTCTATTTTCCCATTTATGTAACTGATCTCAGCTAGCTTGTATTGTTGGAATGAATAGATACTTATATTAAAATTCTTTCAGCTGATAGTCTTGCTTTTCTTGTGGTGATATGCCAATTAGCTCAAAGGTCAACTTATGAGATCATTTTCAGCTACTGAGAAAATGCCTGTTCTTGTGTCCTTGTGTTTTTTTTGTGTGGGAAAAGTGTGCTGGTTGCTTTCTTACAGAGGCTAATAGCAGGTGGCCGAGCACTTTCACGTTTGTGACTGCAACAGCAGGTCACCACAGGACCTAAATGCCACAACTTGGTTTTAGGTTTTCTTGAAAGGAGCAACAGCTGAACAGTATGACCATATAACACATGTGGGCATCACGGGGAGCATGAATGTCCTTCAGTGCCTTGGTTTACGAAATGTCAAACTGAAACAATTATTGACCAAAATATTTCAAGACACACTTCCTGCCTTGTACTTACTTCATCATTTACCTTTGATTATATACTTCAGCTAGGAATTCATGTTCCCTCCTCCTCAGCTCGTGTGCAGTCTGGAAAAACATAGTTTGTTATGATTTCGTTTCAGCAGATAGAGTCATCGGCAATGTCTGCTAAAATGTTTTACACATTGAGATCCTGAAAAATTCTGCAACAAATTAAAAGAAAGAAATTCCTCATCAGCACTGAAGCAACTACAACAGTAAAGTGTTCACAGAGATGTAATAATGACACATTCCCAGCTTCTGTCTGAAATGATATACAAAGGTGTTACATGTCAAAAAGAAGCTCTTGTGTGTAAAATTAATAATGATAGCTTTTATCAAGATAAGAATTGTTAACTTATTATTTGTCAAAAATTAATAAATATTATTTGTTGTCATGCAAATGCTATTAATTACTATTTATTGGTGCATATTTTGGGTTATTGTTGCAGTATTTCCCTTAAGTAATTTATGTGTAGATTTTTTTGTAGACTAGCCACTAGAGCAGTGGTCTCCTAACTGTGGCCCGGGGGGCAGATCCAACTCTTTGCTTGTTTTTATCCAGCCCTTGGGCACTACTTCATCCACTGATACCAACGATGGGGCATAATTCCTGCCAATGACACAAACAATAAGGCACAATTACTACTTACCAACAATGGGGCATAGCTCCTCCCAATGACCCCAACGATGGAGAACAATTCCTCCCAATGACACCAACAATGGTACACAATTCATCTCACTGACAGCAAAGATAGGGCATTGTTTTCTCCCATTGATGCTGGGACATTTTCCATTTCTGGTCTGGCCCCCTTAAGGTCTGAAGGACAGTAAAGTGACCCCTTGTTTAGAAAGTTTGGAGACCCCTGCACTAGAGGATATTCTCATGGTTCAGAGCAATTATTATGTCTATCTCTTTACAACTGTAGAGATATCACCTATGTGAAGAGTGCAATGTATGGAAAAGTCAACTGTCCAAAAGACTTGCATTGTTAGAAGAAGCATTAAAGCACAAGCATTATGTAGCACTGAAAAGGGAGGAAGCAGAGGCAAAATAAATAATGAGCAAATGAGACTTCCCTATGTACAGGGTGGGTCATTTATTTGGATACACCTTAATAAAATGGGAATGGTTGGTGATATTAACTTCCTGTTTGTGGCACATTAGTATATGTGAGGGGGGAATCTTTTCAAGATGGGTGGTGACCATGGTGGCCATTTTTAAGTTGGCCATTTTGAATCCAACTTTTGTTTTTTCAATAGGAAGAGGGTCATGTGACACATCAAACGTATTGGGAATTTCACAAGAAAAACAAAAGTGTGCTTGGTTTTAACGTAACTTTATTCTTTTATGAGTTATTTAGAAGTTTCTGACCACTTATAAAATGTGTTCAATGTGCTGCCCATTGTGTTGGATTGTCAATGCAACCCTCTTCTCCCACTCTTCGCACACCGATAGCAACACCGCAGGAGAAATGCTAGCACAGGCTTCCAGTATCCGTAGTTTCAGATGCTGCACATCTCGTATCTTCACAGCATAGACAATTGCCTTCAGATGACCCCAAAGATAAAAGTCTAAGGGGGTCAGATCGGCAAAAAAAAAATGTTTTTGTAGATTTTCCTGGAGCATTTTTTCAGCGGAAACGTTCCAAAATGCTGCTAAACGCTACTAATATTTCCTTTTACTGCAAAAATTCCAATAAAATGCTAATGCTCCTAGTTGCTTCTAAACACTTTTAAATGCTCCTAAAATTCTGCTAAAATGCTACTACAAAAAATTATTAGCAGTTTTTTTTTATCCAGTGATTTTTCCAGTGTTTTTTTTCGCTTAAAAAGAGTGTGCATGGTGACTAAGACAGTTTATTAATATTATTTATTTATTTATTTTTTTCTCTGAATTCCAAGGCTGTTTTTATTTTATTTTGAATGTGTGACCAGCAGCAGAGGACTAGAAGCTCTTCCTGCTTATGTTTCCCTGCAGACAGGCTGGGAAAGATCTGGGTCATGTGACAGCTGTATATCAATTAGGAAAAAGATACTTAGATGCTTTTATTAACCGCTTGAGATCCGCGCTATAGACGAAAGACGTCTACAGCACGGATCTGAATCTCCGGGTGGACGTCCATGGATGTCCGCCCCTTTGCATGCTCCCGCACACACTCACAGGCGGCCGCGGGTCGGGCAGACTCGATGTCCGCTCCTGACCCATGATCGCCTGCAGAGCTGTAGAACGGGGAACCGCCAAAGTAAACACGGCGGTTCCCCATTCTGTGAGGGGGGACAAGCAGATCTACTGATCCCTGTCACTGGGATCAGTTAGATCTGTTATGTCCCTGCCAACCCCGCCACCCCACAGTTAGAACACGCCCAGGGAACACTGTTAACTCCTTCACTGCCCCCTGCAGGTTAACCCCTTAACTGCCCATGACATTTACACAGTAATCAGTGGACATTTAAATTTCTGATCGCTGTATAAATGTCATTGGTCCCAAAAAAGTGTCAAAAACGTCCGACATGTCCCCCCCAATATCAAAGTCCCGATAAAAATCGCAGATCGCCGCCATTACCAGTAAAAAAAAAATAATAATAAAAACGCCATAAATCAATTCCCATAGTTTGTAGACCCGATAACTTTTGCGCAGACCAATCAATAAACGCTGATTGTGATTTTTTTTTTACCAAAAATATGTAGAAGAATATAAATCGGCCACACCCAATGAATAATTTTTTTTTTATATTTTATTTTTGGATATTTATTAGAGCAAAAAGTAAAAAATATTGTTCTTTTTTCAAAATCGTCGCTCTTTGTTTGTTTATAGCGCAAAAAATAAAAACCACAGAGGCGATCAAATACCACCAAAAGAAAGCTCTATTTGTGGGGAAAAAAGGACAACAATTTTGTTTGGGTACAACGTCGCACGACCGCGCAATTGTCATTCAAAATGCAACAGCGCTGAAACCTGAAAATTGGTCTGGGCAGGAGGGGGGTTTAAGTACCCAGTAAGGAATTGGTTAATTGAAATAAATACAGTGCCGCCGTCCACATACAGAAATAGAAGGGACAAATGTAAATTAAACAGTGCGTGTTTAGTATCACTTAAAAAAAAAATAACAGTGTGAATTAAAAATTGAAGGCACTACTGTTTAAAAAAAAATAGAAAGCAATGCTTAATACATATGATCACTTGCAGGCACCTAATTACTAAAGAAAGAACAAACTGATTTTCCCATCACTTGGTTGTCATATGAAAGACTTTTTAGACATTGCTGCCTTTCCAATCACCAGCAATTTGAGTGACAAAACCTTTCTAAGAAGAGAAAGTACATTTCAAAGTCAGACTACTGACAAATTTCCCTTCTGCTGGCCGGACTTTTGTTGCTTCAGGTGTAGCAGGAAAAACAAATCTTTCATCTGCTCTGATTCCTAATAGCTGCAATATTTGGACCTATAAGCACAGCTGATACTGGCTTTATACACACCAAGGAAAAAAAAAACTCCATTCATTTATTGATGCACTCTCTGCAAAAGGATTATGTTTCACTGTGTTTGAAGGACCTGAGAGCCCTTATTATTTTTGTTTGTAGAAACACTGTGGTGCAGATGAAAGCAGTCCGAGCTTTGGTCTGTAGGAACTGATCACTGATTGCCGTTTTGTTAAGTTGAAAAAGCTTCCTGCTTGATTGATTTGTGATCTGAATCACTATTTTCCCCTTTCTAGTCTGTGTTTACTGAATATCTGTTACCATAATGTCCAAGTGCCATTCATGGTATAGATAAACTTAGCATTGAGATGAAGGAAGGTAAAGTATCAGTTTAGCAGAAGTTTTGATAACGTAAGAGCTATGCTACAAATGAAGTATTCTTTGCAAAGTACCTAAAAAAGCTGCAACAAACATCGTTTTTCCAGAGATGTTTATTCATAATTAACAAAAGTGGGAGGCCCACACGTGAGTTCAATTTGTTCAGGATCAGGTCACCTATGGAGATGTAATGTGGTTATAGAGTTGTTTATAAAACCAACAATGGACTGTTCATATATGCTCCCATTTTGTTTGTTTATTATACAATTGAAAAGGTGTTGTTGAATCTGTGTGATAAATGTAAAAAAACTGTTGATCCTTCCAGAAATCTTACAAGTTTATAATTTCCTGTGCTCTCTGCCTGTTCTGACTGTTATCAGTTAGCATTTTCCCAGCTGCAAACCTCTTACCCTTACATTATGGGGAAGAGGAGAAGGGGAGGTGTTTTGCAGTCATATTTTAGGGTGACAATGCTTCTCCTCCACGGATACAGGTAAGTGAAAGTTATCACCCTACGTCAGGAAGTGTGTTACTGGCAGAATCACCAGGTGTTAAATAAGGAAAAAGGTCTAGAATAAAGAAAAGCTAATGCTACCACATCTAAGAATTGATACTTGTCAAATTAAATTAACATTACATAGTTGTCCTTGGGTTCAATCTCTGGCTTTAATTTTGAACAACTGGGTTACCTGAAAATAGAACCAGCCATAAACTGGACCTGATTTTTCAATACCAAGCAATTCAAGTGAAACTTCCCACTCCCCAAGCATGTACAGTGGTACCTTTACAATCTACCCCAACAGCTGTTTTAAATGCAGTCCTTAATTCTCCATTAGAAAAGTAGTAGACAAAATAGAAAAAGGGAAGAGCATCTCATATTTTAGTCCATAGACCCTTCCACACCCGGGTGGTGCACTTGTGAGACGTTATGAAAAGTTCTGCAAGCAGAATCTTTGGGGCGGGTTGGGAGTGCTCCCAAAATGCCCTTGTTGCAATGAATGGGAAGCTCATTTGAAGAGCCGCAAAATGGGTCTTTTTTTGGGGTTTTTTACCCCAAAAAGTGACCCGCTAGTGCCTGAAAACCAGCCCAAAAGCGCAGCTAAAGCACGGCCAAATGCACGACCGGTGCATTAACGCTGTTTCACCAGCGCCTCAGTGTGAAAGGGGTCTTATCACTATTGTAAGCCCCTCCAACCATTCAGAGAGATTACGAGAGAGCTTAATACCTATGTCTATAGAAGGAATAGCATATGCTCCTCATTTAAAAGCCAATCTTTCTACTATCATAAGACGTGTTACAGTGACAATATGTCCACTGTGTATGTAATGTCTGACTATGTTCTGTTTTATTTTCTTTATGAAAATTTCGATAAAAACTATTAAAAAAAAGTAGTAAATAGTGTTGTTACTAATTTTCAAGTTTTCACTTTGTTTCAAAAGTTACCCACAAAGCCCCTACCTCTATCCCTAACCATTCTCCCTTGATACTAATGTATGCTTACTGCTAAGCAGAAATCAGTGACACGTAAATGTCACAGAAAAAGCATAAGTGCCTTTGATGTGCTTGCTGTAATTGTCAACTTGGCTCTACATTCTTTGTACTGTACAAAAGGCAAAATGACAGTGTCCAGTTGGGAATAGGGTTGAGCTGAACTTCCTTGGGTTTAAGCGTTGTTTGAGGAAATTAGAAGTTCAGATGCTGAACATGAAAACCCCTTTGAAATCAATGGGAGATGAATCTGTCAAAATAAAAAAATGCCCTTGTTCTGGGTTAATAGGCAAGGTGGTGTGAAAAATAACACAGGGGTGTGTACACTGCATTGGGGAACATGTACCAATGCAAACATTTTTTTTTAAATTCCATTCAGTGATTTTTGAAAATGCCCAATTCCTTTAAACACTTCAGATCCGCGCTATAGCCGATTGACGGTTACAGCGTGGATGTGAAATGCTGGGAGGCCATCAGGCATCCTCCCCTTTTGCTCATGCCAGGCGCGCTCTCCCCATCGCACACTGCGTGAGCGTGCCCGTGGGTGGGGCGGACTCCATGTCCACCGGAGATCCGCGATCCCTTCACAGAGAGCCAGAACGGGGAACTGCCGATGTAAACACAGCGTTTCCCTGCTCTGTGAGGGGGGGGGGGGGCATGACAGATCTACTGATCCCTGTGATCGGGATCAGTTAGATCTGTTATGTTCCTGTTAGCCCCACCCCCACACAGTTAGAACACATACAGGGAACACATTTAACCCCTTCACTGCCCCATTAGTGTTAACCCCTTCCCTACCAATGACATTTATACAGTAATCAGTGTCTATTTTTAGATCTGATCGCTGTATAAATGTCATTGGTCCCAAAAAAGTGTCAAAAACATCAGACATGTCTGCCCCAATATCGCAGTCCCAATAAAAATCGCAGATCGCTGCCAGTACCAGTAAAAATAAATAAATAGTAAAAACGCCATAAACCAATGTCCATAGTTTGTAGGCGCTATAACTTTTGCGCAACCCAATCAAAGTACGCTTATTGCGATTTTTGTTACCAAAAATATGTAGAAGAATACATATCGGCCTAAACTGATGAATAAATTAGTTTTTTTATTTTTGGATATTTATTATAGCAAAAAGTAAAAATATTGTTCTTTTTTCAAAATTGTCGCTCTTTGTTTGTTTAGAGCGCAAAAAATAAAAACCACAGAGGTGATTAAATACCACCAAAAAAAAGCTCTATTTGTGGGAAAAAAGGACATCAATTTTATTTGGGTACAACATTGCACGACCATACAATTGTCATTCAAATAGTGACAGCGCTGAAAACTGAAAATTGGTCCAGGCAGGAGAGGGGTTTAAGTGCCCAGTAAGTTAGTGGTTAAATAACATGCCTGATGGTTTTTGTAGTGCTGCCTGTGAAGGGGCACATATCTGTTATGTACAGCAGTGGTTCTCAACCCTGTCCTCAAGTATCCCCAACAGGCCATGTTTGCAGGTTTTCCTTTATCTTGCACAGGTGCTTTAAATCAGAGTCAATGGCTTGGTATTTTAGACAGCTATTTTATCTAAGAGAAATTCCCAAAACATGCCTGTTGGGGGTACTTGAGGACAGGGTTGAGAACCACTGATGTACAGGATGTGCTGGAAGCGCTGCAACAGTACTGGCATTTACAAAGAAAAAAGTGTTTAAAAATTGCGAGCTTCTTATTTTATTTCTTTTTTTTTTAAATAAAACAGCACACAATCCCCCCCAGTGGTCTGCTATGTATTTTGGAGGACCTTTGAAGAGGACAATGAAATGTAATTTACCGGCAATTTAAACTGTATCATATTTTTCTTTGTAGATGTTACTTTCACTGTTGCATGTCCTACAGCAAGAATGAAAAAAATGCAGTCCTCCCAAAATACATACCCCATACATAAAAAAAAAAGAAAAAAGTTTCCTCCTAAAAATCCATACCAGACGCTCAATTTGAGAATGCAGCCTGGCTGGCCAGGAAAGATGGCAAAATAAATGTGCCCTTCCTCCTAACCATAATGGTTACAGGCCCTCAACCTGGTGGGGGGACTTTGTCCTCATGTTGATGTGAACAAGGGCCTCCTCCCCACTACATTGACTGGTGGTTGTGGAGGTCTGCAGGTGGGGGGGCTTATCGGAATCTGGAAGCCCCCTTTGATAATAAAGGGGCTCTCAGATACCTGCCCCCCTACATAAATGAGTACAATGTACCACAAAAAAAGAAACAGGCACCCAAATGCTTTATTAAAAAATAATAAAAATCCCCAGAAAATGTTCCTCTTTGAAAATCCGTCATGAAACACAATGCCTGCTTCCCGGGGAGTTCGGAGGTGTGCTACATAAATAGTGCTGAGTTCAGGGGAGCACTGCATACAGAGTGCGAAGTTTAACCACTTACCGGGCACTTTTCCCCATTCCTGCCCAGACCGATTTTCAGCTTTCAGCGCTATTGCATTTTGAATGACAATTACGTGGTCATACAACACTGTACCCAAACAAAATTTTTATGATTTTTTTCCCCACAAATAGAGCTTTCTTTTGTTGGTATTTGATCACCTCTGGGGGTTTTTTTTTGTTGTGCTACACATAAAAAAAGACTGAACATTTTGAAAAAAGGCCGGGCGGGAAGTGGTTAAGGGTGCGCTATACACAGAGTGCAGAGTTCAGCCTTCTTCCACAGCTGCTTACCTCTGCATCCCCCATCCACATTTCACTTTCACCCCTCTTCAGCTCTGACCTCTGCATGCAACCCCATCTTCTCCCAACCTCCTTAAAAGCTCCACCTTCCACATGTCTTACTTTTGTTAGCTCCATCTCTCTCACTTGCAGGGAGATCATCCAGTGGGGGCATCTGCATCTGCACTGCACTCCGGGCACCTGCATCTTCCTTGTCCCCATCCTGCACTCAGGAGATTAGCTCTGTGGGAGCTTGTACAATATTGAAAATAACTTCTGGAATTACATTAATATGTTAAAGTAGAAGGAAAATATCTCTTTTAACTCTTCTCTAAACAATCATTAACCACAATAGTAGAAATTCTGCATAGTTCAAGATTTTAAAATATGCTTCTTTGTGCCCTATTTTCCTTTACTAGTTCTCCTGTCATGTGACTGTCCAGCTTTCAGGATTAGAAGATCAGTATGGGTGTTGGGCATGTCCTCTGCCTCCTAGGCTCATCACCACTAGAAGTGACATAGCTAGTCGATGGTGCCAACAGCTCGGTGGGATGGGTTGGAGCTGGGTGGGATGGGGTGGAGCCAGGTGGGACAGGGGTAGACTACCCAGAGCTCTGCTGAATTTATTACACATAAACAATGTTTTCAGGCAGCTGCCACATTAGGCTCAACAGGCAGACCGTTGTCAGTACAGAACTGACAGAGATTGCTGATTGTCCACCTTAGACTACAGTTTCTAATTTAGACAATCAGCAATTCAGAAAATGCATAACATAAAAGTTAAAATTATTTGATATAATAACCATAGGCAAATTGCGCTTTTTGGGTGGAATTCCACTTTTAAGCTTGTATGTGATTTTAATGATTGATTTACATCTACTTTAAAGGAGTTGTAAAGGCAGACATTTTTTTACTGTATCTTAATGTATTCTATGCATTAAGATAAAAAAACCTTCTGTGTAAAGTAGCCCCCCAGCACCCCATAATTACTTACCTGAGCCCCATCTCTCTCCAGCGATGTCCACGAGTGTCTAAGCCATCCAGGACACTCCTCCTGATTGACTGAGACACAGCAGCCGTACCAAAGTCAGTCAGCCAATCAGGGGAGAGAGGGGGTGGGGCCAGGTTGGGGCTCTGTGTCTGAATGGATACACGGAGCTCTGACTCAGCTTGGGTGTCCCCATAGGAAGTGGCTGACTGTGGTGGCACTCGACAGGAGGGAGGGACCAGGAGCAAAAAAAAAAAGGAGACTTTACAATCACTTTAACTTACCAGGTTCATATTAAGATTTTCAATGTTCTCTAACCTCTATTCATTGACTTTAAAGGGTAGGCAAGTAAGAGGATGCACATAGACAGCATTATATTCCAATGTGCAAACGCAAAAACAATTAGTTGATAATAATAATAATATTTTTACACTAAATAGATTATCTCAAATCCGTGAAATCTTAAAACAAGGTATAATTAAACCTATGGTGGCCATAGATAAGTTTTGACCCTCTCTGAAAAGGTTGTGACACGCCATTTAGCCACAACTGTTCCCAAAATAGGTTCCCCTACTTTCTTTCATGACCATGTATGACCAGCCTTATAATTCCTTTGACATAACATGTGGAAAAAATCTTTAACACTGACCATGTTCCTGCAACAACAAAATGTCTCAATTTGAAATTTCTTCTGCAGAATGAAACATGGAACATGGGGTGACATCATGGCAGATCAGCGCATGGACATGTTTACATGGCTGCTGTCCAAACTGCCTAAATGGCCCTCTTTGAAATCACATTTTAAAAAACAATTGCGTCACATACAAATTAACAGTGACACTTCCCTGCTCTCAGATTTAATAAGAAATTATCTTGGTTTCATATAAAAACATTCAGTTAAAAAGCTCCAAGAATTTCCACATATATTTAGTTTATACTCAATTAAAATATATAATTTCCTGAAATTCCTTCTCAGGGTGGATGCGAATACAAAATTGTGAAAGAGTCTAATTCAAAATAAATAATGTGATGTTAAATATAGAAGGTGTATTTATGAGTGAGGAAGTAGGCTGTATAAATGGCACATATTACCTTTTTTATTGCCATCTTAAACTTGTAGTTCTTTGTTCTACAACATACATTAATATTTAATGTGCATAAATATTTGTAGACATTACATTTGTGTAAATTTACCATGTGTAAAGAGTGATAGATGTTTTTTTTTTTTGATGGTACAGGATATTATAGACCTGGTAAACACTTTCCTTTCTTTTGTAGCTGTAATTTTAGTGTTTTAATTTTTGATCATTGAAATGGAACTCAAGGCAAATCTTTAATTTATTAAATTTAAGAATAAAGATTTGTATCTTGTTTTTATTAGTGTGGTTTCCCTAAACTTTCTGTGTTGGTAAAATAGAAGTGAGAAATGAATATTGTCACTATGACAGGAAGTGAGAACATATTTCTTCATCAGGATAACAGAAAGCATCTAAAAATCAAAGAGATGTTTACCCTTCCCCACTGTTAAAAAGTTCCATTTAGCATATGGTTGGGCTTATTTGAGGAAAAGCACAATGGCATCAAAGTTTTGGTCTCACTGATCTGACCCAAATGTCTTTAAATGTGCCCATAGACCAAAACTGGTTGGGTCAGTTGATCATCCCCATGAGTGTTGGCACTAGCATAAGGCATCAGATACCTACATCAAACCAAGAGAAATTGTGATCACCATAGTACTTTTAGCCAACAACTATTGTGTTCCTTAGAGATAAGTCAGAGCTGGATATGTCTGATAGTATTTTCTAATCTAGGAACAATTTTTGTTCCAATATTAAACCAAAGGCTTTGGTGATCACTAGAGCCCAAATTTTCTCCTATCTAAACGCTTGAAATTCAATCCTCATTTGTCAGTACCCAGTCTACAGGATGATCTCCTTTGGTTTGTTTTTTTACTAACTGTTTTAGAGAAATCTCTCCAACATACAATATCTCTGCTCCTGTACATATTCATACCTAGATTTTTTTTTTCATTTTTCCATCCCGCTTCTTTCATCACTACTGTCAAAAATGAACATTGATTTGACCCCACTATTTGGCCAGCATAAAGGAAGATCCCTCTTGGATTTGTAGGTAGATCCAGAAGATTTTAGCAGTTAATTTGTGTTTTTTAAATTAATGTTATCTTTATGCTATTTTTTTTCCAATAAATTTCTATTGAATTCTTCTCATAATACACAGGTCTTTATAGTGCCCTTAAGTCGAGGGGGGAGGGGGGTACAATAAGTCCAAGTGGCAAAGTGCTACCATAAAACAACAATTCTTAACTGTTGAAAATGAGAAAACATCAGCATATTAAGTAGGTTAACATTGTCAGTAATAATAGGCAGCATCTATTCAGAACAGATATTTGAGGAATTGCAATAGTTATGTAGTGGTAGTTTTGGGAATGTGAGTAGGAATGGTTGACTGAGCGATTTCAGGCAAAACCTAATGGACTGGGGATAATAGGGGGGAAGAGAGGGAGATAGAAGAACTGTCATGCATTGAGGTGTTCACGGCTGGAAGCATGTATGATACCAAGCTAACCAAATGTCCCATTCCTGTCTTAGTTTAAGGTATTTGCTGCAATCATGTGCATGGAGTTTATAAGTACAATGGTTTTAAACCTTATTTAGTACTTCCTGGATAGGTAGTAATGTGGTTGTTTTCCATAGCTTAGTTATGGTGATTCTGGCAGCAAGTTATACATGAGTTATCACTTTGCTGTGATTCTTGGGATGGGCCTCGATAGAGAGATTCAGTAGTGCTAAATCAGGAGAGGGTGTAATGTGATTATGAGTAATTTGGTTAATCAGTTGAAAAATACCTTGTCAGTATGGGGCTAAGGCTAGGCAGCTCTAGAGAATGTGAAGTAACTTGCTGGAAGCCCCACAGTTTCTCCAGCATTCTGGGGATGTATGGGCATGGAATTTGGCTACTCTTATAGGGATCCAATATTGTTTGTGAACAATATTTTGGGTTAGTTCCCAAAGGGCAGAGCAAGATGTGGCTTTATATATGGACTGTAAGGAATTTTGCCATTGATGTACTGTATACTTGTGTCCCAGGTTTTGTTCCCATTGGAGAAATGCTAAAGAATGTTAGAAAGGCATTTGTTTTTAAGAATATTGTACAATATGCAAATGCCTTTATTGCCATTGGAGACCGGTGCCAAGAATTTTATAGCTGGTTTAAGGATGGCAATAAACATTTGAGGGTTGTTTCGGAGGCAGTCTGTAATCAGAAGATATTGGAAATAGGTTCCCGGACCTAGACCAAGATCTGAGCTTAGTTGTGAGAATAGCTTGGGTTGGCCATTTAAAACGAAGTTGTTGATGTGTAAAGAGTTGTAATTAGGCTATTTTTGCATGTGTAAGTCAGGGATCAGTAGGTGGAAGATTGAGATTGGCAGGTCAACAGGTAGGGTGGGGTTGTATTCTCATTTAGTGGAGACGAAAGTGTGCCATGTTTTCAGGTTATGGCCTGGAACAGCGGAGCACTCCAGTTCATCCCATTTGGTGGATGCTGATGGGAGAAACCATTTTTTCATTTGTTTGAGAATGGAGGCTTTAAAATAGTCTGAGATATCAGTAAGTCCAGATCCACCCGCTGATCTGTGTTTGATATGTCTAACACTAGACACTCTTGGTTTTTTGCCAGCCCATATGAATCTGCTGAGGAATGCTTGGAGGAACTTAAGATACGATGAGGGACCCCAATAGGTAAAGTGTGCAAGAGATATATAGGTTGAGGAAGAGTAGTCATTTTAAAGACTGCCAATCTGCCCGCCCAGGAGAATTAATGTTTGGCTAGATGTTGGTGGGATTGGAGGAATTTTTATTTGAGTGGGATATGATTTTTTTAAAGAGCTTGCTTGAGCTTCTGGTAATGTTGATGCCCAGGTACAATATCCCTTTGTCTGCCCAGTGATATGGGTATTGAAAGGATAGGAGGTTTCTGGTAGTGCCATCTACACCTAGATCTAGTATGTTGGCTTTGGTGGCATTAACTTTGTTTTGGAGGATAGCATGTACTGCTGGCAAGGATGACATAGAGCTAGTAAGTATTAGGATTACATCAACTGCAAATAGGCTGATTTTGTGGTCAGTATTTGCTGAGGGGACGCTAGCAATTCATTTTGAGGATCTAATGCTTTCTGCTAATGGCTCCATGACTAAATTAAATATAAGGTGAGAGAGGGGGCATCCTTGGTGTGTTCCATTGGTTATTTGAAAAGGGGAGGATAACATATCTGTGACAAAGACTTGGGCTGACAGGGCAGAAAATAGGGCCATGATGGCTGATAGAATCTTGTTGTTAAAGCCAAACTTAGTGAGCACTGCCTTCAAGTGCTTCCAGTGCACCCTACCTAAAGCCTTCTCTGCATCCAAACACAGGAGCAGAGAAGGTGTTCTTTTTTTTTTTTTTTTCGAGGCAAGACCAGTGTTTCATTTCCATTTTTTCATAACATTGCAGCCAATCAAGAAAAAATAAAATAAAAACCTCTAAAAAAAAAAAACCAAAAAAAAAAACCATGAACAGATGGAAGACATTTCTACATTTACTAAGCAGGAGTTGGGTCCCAAGGTCTCAGTGAGGCTATTTATCCAATAAATTAGAGAGCATGGCCATTAAAGTGCATTTATTTGTGCGCTGGGATAAGGTCGTCGATAGACTGGCCCTTCTCCAAGCGCTTTTCCATTTCTGTTAGAAGTTTCACACCATCAACCACCATCTGAACCAGTTCCACCTCTGAGAAGCCAAGACGGTCGGCGTTTGATACATCGAAGACTCCTCCAACTGCTGCAGTGTCAACTCCACCTGTTCCTCCCTTTTGCAGTCTGAGCCTCTTCAGGATTTCTCCAAACTTTTCGTTCTTGCTCAGGTTTGGCAACTTGATGTGGACCCCGGCACGGAGACCGGTTCCAAGGTTGGATGGGCAGGTGAGAACGTAGACAAGATGCTGATTCCACATGAACTGGTAGCCTTTTTCCTTGAATAGAGATTCAATGCTAGTAAGGCCATCACAGAACCTTTTGAAGACTTCCTTCATGTTTCCACCCTTCTGCATGGAGATGACACAGAGATGATCCTCCTCATTGATCCAGACAAGGAAAGTCTTGCTGTCATTGTGCCAGATTCCTCTGGCATCAGGCCAGTCCCGGGCCATCCCTGAGGCCAGAAGCAGGGGAGATACCGGCTTGTCAAACAGGAAGTGGTCATCGATGAGTTGCTGCTGCTCTGCGTCGGTCATGTTCTTGAGAGCATAGTACTTTCCTTTCAGGTCTCCATCCAGGCTGGCCAGAGCTTCAATGGAGAGTTTTTCAATGGCTCGTCTTTCACCACGGCTGCAGTGAGGTGGGAGGCAAAAACCACGGATACTCCTGCCAGTTCTAACATGGGAACTAATGACGTAGTTTGGGTCCAGGTCATCTCCACCCTTCAAGTTTTCAGAATTTAGGTCAGTCTTGTGTTGGTCTCCTGGCTTGTAACCACCATGTCGGTCTTCAATGATTGGGTCGAACAGATCACTGTACACATCATAGCACTCTTCATCCCCAGCGACACATCCCACGGTCAGAATATAAGGGTGGCCTGGGTTGTCAACTCCGGTCTGAATGACATCATCCACAGTAAATCCACTTGGCGTCTCCTTCCCCCTCAGCTTTGCATAAAGCTCTTTGGTCAGCACCTTGGCCATATAGTTGTTGTGGCTACTCAAGTCTGGAAACTCATCGTCCACGTCATACTTCATCTTTAGTTTGTTGTGGGAGTTGCCGAAAGGCATGATTGAACTTTACAGATGGGTGTTATTGGAGGGACCAGAAACGCTTCTTATGCAGCTTTGCAGAACCGACAACTCCCCAGACCTGGAGGGATGTCAGAGAAGGTGTTCTAGTGGTGTCTGCTATGTGAATAATATTGATAGATGCCTGGTGGCATCTGAAGATTGCCTTCCCTTCATAAAACCAGCTTGGTGTTTATTGGTAAGAAGTGGCATTATGTTCATCAGCCTATTGGCTAGTATCTTAGCATAGAGTTTTAGGTCAATGTCAAGGAGAGTTAAGCCTTGTACACACGGGACGACGATCGTACTTACGATCGTCTCAAATCGTATGTTGGATAATGTAACTTGCATACTGACTGCACTACACGATCGTACGACCACAGAAAGAACGTTCAGGTGCATGTAATTAGCATCTGGCAGTTCCTGACTTCGGAGCATGCATGTTTTTCACAATACAACTTGTTGTACCAACTGCTCTGTACACACGATACTATGGTCGTATGACCGCTTGTTGGTACTACCAAGTTTTCTAGTCTGCTCATACAACTCCCCTTGTACGACCATCATATGTCGGCTGTTCTAATCGCGCATATGAACGATCGATTTCGCATACAACGGTCGTTCATACGACCTGTTGTATACAATCGTCGTCCCATGTGTACGAGGTAAAATGGGTCTAAAGTTTTGGGGAGTGTTGGGGTCCTTCCCCGGTTTAGGCAAAGCAACCACTAAGGCGTTAAGCATTTCACAAGGAAAAGATGAGGAGGAGGCAGCATCATTGAAGAGCATGCATAGGTGTGGTGCTAAAAAGATTTTAAATTGTCGGTATTATTCTCCTGGTAGGCAATCTGGGCCAGGTGCTTTACTGTTAGGTAGGGAATCGATGCAGCATATTATTTCTTGGGTGGTGAAAGGGGAGTTAAGATCTTGCAATTGAGCACCTGAGAGGGAAGGGAGTTGGACCGAGGTTAAGAACTTTTGAATTTGATTGTGGGATGGTTGGGGAGTAGTTTGATCATGTTTTAGGTTATACAATGATTCATAGTAAGTGTGAAAGGCATTTGCCATATCTTGTGGATTTTGAAGTTTTTCTTTTGAAAAGGGGTGATATATATATGGGATTTTGGTTTTGCAGCAGTGACCCCGCAAACACTGAGCCATAGCTTTGCCTGGCTTATTGCTAATGGAATAAAAAGCTCTAAGTCTATTGTGACTTTTCCCAAAGGAATTAAGGAGAAAAGCTCTCAGTTCCTGTCTAAGGGCTACAAGTTTTGCTTTCAGGTTATGACTGGGGTTGGTTTTATTCAGGGATTCAGTAAGGAATATTTCAATTGTGAGTTTGTCAAGACACTGCGCTCTCCTTTTTTTTTTGCTTTAGAGCTATATTGGATCAAGATCCCCCTAATAAAGGCTTTGTGAACGGTCCAAAGAGTAGATGACTTCGGTACAGAGCCATAATTATGAGTAAAGAAGTCAGATAAGTGTTACTGGATTTTTTCAGCATATGGAGAGGATTGTAGAATGAAGGTATTAGCTCTCCATGGCTTAGTAGGTAGGTATGGTGTTGAAGATGCAATGGAGATGCTTGAAGGAGCATAGCCGGACCACATAATGGCATCAATGGAGGAGTTGGAGTAACCATTTGTTGAGCAGAAAGTAGTCAATGCAGGAGTAAAAATTGTGGGGTGCTTAAAAAAAAAGGTGTAGTCCCTCTATGTGGTATGATGACATCTCCAAATATCATATAAATCATGAGCTTGGAGGAATTTCTGCATAGGAGAAAGGTGGAATGAAGACGGTTTGGAAGTATCTAGGTTTGGGTCAAGAGCAATATTACAGTCACCGTAGATTATAAGTGATCTTTGCCTTATCTTGCAAATTTTCTTCATGAGGTCGTTGAGAAAGTAGTTTGACTGGAGTTTGGAGCATATATAAAAGCTAAGGTATAAGTGATGTTATGAATTGAGCAAATCAGGATAGCAAACTTCCCACGGGGATCCAACATTTTTTATGGATTTGAAACATCACAGTGTTTCTGATGGCTAGTAGGATGCCACACCTCTTTTCAGAACTGCAGGCCAAGAATATGTGTGGAAATGGTTTGTGGTTGCAGAAGGGTATAGCGGAGTCTTTGAAATGTGTCTCTTGGATGCACAAGATGTCAAAGAGTGACCTTTGGGCTGTTTGCCATAGGGAGAATATTTTTATAAGGTGATTTAGCCCCTTAGCATTTAAAGACAAGATTTTAATTGCCATTGAGATACAATATCTCACAAAAGTGAGTACACCCCTAATATTTTTGTAAGTATTGTATTATATCTTTTCATGTGACAACATTGAAGAAATTACACTTTGCTACAATGTAAAGCAATGAGTGTACGGCTTGTATAACATTAATAAATTTGCTGTTCCCTCAAAATAACTCAACACACAGCCATTAATGTCTAAACCGCTGGCAACAAAAGTGAGTACACCCCTAAGTGAAAATATCCAAATTGGGCCCAAAGTGTCAATATTTTGTGTGGTCACCATTATTTTCCAGCACTGCCTTAACCCTCTTGGGCATGGAGTTCACCAGAGCTTCATAGGTTGCCACTGGAGTCCTCTTCCACTCTTCCATGATGACATCACGGAGCTGGTGGATGTTAGAGACCTTGCGCTCTTCCACCTTACATTTGAGTATGCCCCACAGATGCTCAATAGGGTTTAGGTCTGGAGACATGCTTGGCCATTCCATCAGCTTCTTTAGCAAGGCAGTGGTAGTCTTAGAGGTGTGTTTGGGGTTGTTATCGTGTTGGAATACTGCCCTGTGGCCCAGTCTCCGAAGGGAGGGGATCGTGCTCTGCTTCAGTATGTCACAGTACATGTTATTGTCACACATCTGGTGGTGGAGTCTGGCTCATGCAGGGAGCAACCTCTCTTATGACACGAGGCCAATAAATCTGGGGCCCAATTCCTTTGAAGGGCATACCAACTTCAAATTTGTAGTTGCCAACCAGACCCATTCACCAGGTTCCAGATTTAGTTCACTCCGCCTTTTCTTGTCAGAGACCTCCTTGTTGTACTCTTGAGTCTTAGACATTGTTTCCTGCAACAATTTACAGTTGTCTTTGAATAAGTCCATCGTTCTCTGAACAGCTGGTACCGGGCTTTCAGGAATTGGATTAGGCAGGAAGGACGGGTGGAACCCACAGTTTGCAAAGAATGGGGACTGGTTGGTGGCCGAGTGGACCGTATTGTTGTACAAGAATTCAGCCAATGGAAGTAGCTGGATCCAGTTATCTTGGGAGAAGGTGGAGAAGCAGCGCAGGTACTGCTCCAATGTTTGATTGGTCCTTTCTGTCTGACCGTTAGTCTGTGGGTGATAGGCCAAAGAGAGAGATAACTCAATGTCTAGAGAGGAACACAGGGCTTTCCAGAACCTGGAGGTGAACTAGGCTCCACGGTCAGATATGATATTTGCTGGTAACCCATGAAGTCTGACAATTTCCTTGATAAATAAGATCAATGGCACAACTATTAGTGTGTCCCCACATGCCAGGGTGCTAGGGGTAACCCTAGACTCTAAACTGTCCTTTCAAGACCACATCCAATCCCTGTCCAAATCATGCCGCCTCAGCCTACGCAACATCGCTAGAATACGCCCCTTTTTAACCAATGAGACCACCAAGCTTCTAATTCACTCTCTGGTTATCAATCGCCTCGACTACTGTAACTCTCTCCTCATTGGATTACCTTTGCATACATTATCCCCCCTTCAGTCAATAATGAGTGCTGCTGCAAGACTTATCTACCTTGCCGACCACTCAGTGTCCTCCTCCCCTCTCTGCCAATCTCTCCACTGGCTACCACTCACCCAACGTATAAAATTCAAAGTACTAACAATAATTTACAAAGCCATCCACAACTCCGCCCCTAGCTACATCTCTAACCTAGTCTCAAAATACCAACCAGGCCGCCCTCTTCGGTCCTCCCAAGACCTTCTGCTCTCTAGCTCCCTTGTCACCTCCTCTCATGCTCGCCTCCAGGATTTCTTGAGAGCTTCTCCCTTCCTTTGGAACTCCCTACCCCAATCAGTCCGACTGTCTCCTAATCTATCCATCTTTAGACGATCCCTGAAAACTTTTCTCTTTAAAGAAGCCTATCCTGCTTCTACCTAATACTCTTTCTTTCTACATGAGCTCATCCCCCACAGCTTTTACCTTTTGTATCAATTGACCCTCCCTCTTAGATTGTAAGCTCTAACGAGCAGGGCCCTCTGATTCCTCTTGTACCAAATTGTGATGTAATTGTACTGTCTGCCTTCATTTTTGTAAAGCGCTGCGCAAACTGCTGGCGCTATATAAATCCTGTATAGTAATAATAATAAATACTTCTGTTGTTTCGGCAGCGGTGGGTGTGCCTTTTAAGGGGAGAAAGTGAGCCATTTTGGGGAGCCGATCCACCACTACAAAAATAGCTGAATAGCCCTCTGATGTGGGTAATTCCACGATAAAGTCCATGGAGATCATGGTCCAAGGCTTTTCTGGTACTGGGAGGGGGTTGAGTAGAACCCATAATATGGCTTTGTTACCCTTGTGTCGGGTAAGAGGATGGTATCCGGGAATGTGGGAGTTTCTTTGTCGCCAAACATGTGGGACAGAGCATCTGGTTTGGTGTTTTTTGACCCGGGCCTCTACGTGATGTGGAACACAAACCTCGAGAACAGTGTCCAATGGGCCTGACGGGGTTTTACTCTTTTAGCTGTCCTCAAATATTTGAGGCTTTTGTGGTCCGTGTATATGAGGATGGGGTGTGCAACTCCTTCAAGCAGATAGCGCCACTCCTCAACAGTGGCCTTGATAGCTAAGAGCTCTCGGTCCCCAACATCGTAATTCTTCTCCAGATCCATTAGCTTCTGTGAAAATAATGCCACTGGGTGGAGGAAAGCCTTGGCACCCTGTCTTTGCAAGAGCACTGCTCCTACGGCAGTTTCGGAGGCATCCAATTCCAGGACATAGGGTAACATTCGGTCATGGTGCTTCAATACAGGGGCAGACGTAAAAGTCCTTTCAAGGCCTCCAAGGCTGCCTGCGCCTCAGTGGTCCACCAGAATCTGGTGTTCATCTTGGTCAGTTGGGTGATCGGGGTAATAATGGCTGAGAACCCTTTAATGAACTTGCGGTAAAAGTTTGCAGAGCCAATGAACCACTGGACACCTTTTTTGTCAGCCTGGGCTGGCCAGTCTACAATGGCAGAGACCTTTTGTGGGTCCATTGTGATTCCGGTGGTCGAAATGACTAAGACCAGGAACGGAATACTTTGGAATTCAAAGATACACTTCTAGGCCTTGGCATAAAATCCATGTTGCCTGAGGCGACCCAGAACATGTTGGAGGTGGGCATCTAAGGAAGAGGAGAATATGAGGATGTCGTCTAAGTAGATAATGATGAACTAATCCAGATAGTCCCTGAAGATATTGTTCACAAAATGCTGGAATGTGGCCAGGGTTTTGAAGAGCCCGAAGGGCATAACCAGGTATTCAAAATGCTTGAAGCGTGTACGGAAGGCATTTTCCACTCATCACCTTCCCTTATTCAGACAAGGTTGTAGGCTCCGTGAAGATCCAGTTTTGTGAAGATGGTGGCTGCTCCAAGTCGTTGGAAGAGTTCAGGTACAAGTGGTAGCGGGTACTATTTTTTTACAGTAATTTTGTTTAACTCCCTATAGTCAATGCAGGGCCGTAGAGTGTGGTCTTTTTTTTTCCACAAAAAAGACCCCGGCTCCCGCTGGGGATGTTGATGGGCGGATGAAGCCCTTTTTAAGGTTGTCATTCAGATAAGTCTTCAGGGCCGAGAGTTCCACCTCAGTCAGTGGGAAGATCCGCCCAAAGGGCACTTCTGCTCCTGGGAGGAGCTTGATAGGGCAGTCGTAGGGTCTATGGGGTGGCAGGCCCTCTGCCCCCTTTTTACTAAAAACATTCAGGAAGGCATGGTAGGCAGAACAGCCTTAATGGAGTCAGGATCTGGGTCGTAATCAAGGCACAGCAGGGCTGTAGGGCCTTCCTTGGCCCTGGGCTGGCAGTGTTGCTGGCAGTGTTGCTGGCAGTATGGGGATAGAAATTTGATTTCTCCTGTGACCCAATTGATGAGAGGGTTGTGAGCCTGGAGCCATGGTAGTCCAAAGATGATTGGGAATAGAGGTGACGCGGTGGCGTCAAGGTGCAGGAATTCCTAATGTCCATCTGTGGTAATAGCAGATAGAGGAACAGTTTGGTGGGTGACCATGCCCGACTTAATAGCTGTTCCATCTGCAAGGTTAACCACCATCCCTTGGGCCTTAGGTTGCAGATGGATTAGGTGTTGGGCAGAAAATGTCTGATCCATGAAGCAACTGCAGGCCCCCAAATCAATAGTCCCAGTGACTAGGATACTCCTTCCTGGAACCTGTAGAGAGATGGGGAGAGCTAGGTGAGAAGAAGTTTTAGGCAAATTGGAGGTAATTGTAGGCTTAGTAGTATAGCACTTATGGACTTTGGCCGGACAGGATCTTACATAGTGCCCGGATTCTCCACAGTAGTGGCAGAGGTCATGGTTCCGACGGTGCTGTTTCTCTTTGGGGGTAAGCGAGGGACGAAGGAACTCCAACTGCATTGGCCTGGATAAATCTGGAGGATATAGAGGAGGAACAGTGGCTGATGGTGCTGGACTGTGGTACCGGGGTACATGGGGTAACATCCAGGTGAGTCATGGAGACCCTGTTGATCTCTCTGCCCTGCATTCTCTGAGGCACTGGTCTATCTGGATGGTCAGGTTGATAAGGGCGTCCAGAGATTGTGGGACCCCTACACAGGCCAACTCATCCTTCAGGGGCTCTGATAACCCCAGCTGGAACTGGTGACACAGGGCTGCATCGTTCCAATCTGTATCAGCGCTCCATCGCCTAAACTCGGATACGTAATCCTCAGCAGAATGATGACCCTACTGGAGAGCGTGTAGAGCAGCCTCTACGGTGGCAGCCTGATGGGGGTCCTCATAAAGCTGAGCTATGGCTTGGAGGAAGTGGGCAAGGCTGGTTACGGCTGGTGCCTTCTGTTCTAAGAGACAGAGGGCCCATGCTTGGGGTTCTCCTTGCTCAAGGGAGATGAGGAAGCCCACCTTTGTAGCTTCCAGTGAAAAGGTGCATGGCTGGAGAGAGAAATACAGCTCACAGGCATTCCTGAATGCACTGAACTTGCTGCGGTCTCCTGAGAACCGTTCCAGGATAGGGGCTCTGAAGGCAAGGCAACTATGGTGCAGGTTGCTACTGCTGCTGCTGATGAGGCAGGTGAGGGGAATTCTTGGACATGCTCCTCAAGCCCTTGGTATCCCTCCTGCAAATTATTAACGGCTTGTGTAAGGCCGACCAAATGCTGGCAAAGATCTTCCATTGAAGAGGGCCCCTGTGCAGACTCGGACATGGCTGTCTGTTACTGTCACACACCTGTTGGTGGAGTCTGGCTTATGCAGGGCGCAGCCTCTCTTATGACCCTGATTCCGGAACCCCTGGTAGCACAGAGAGGGAGCTCGAGAGTGCAGGGAGGCACAAGGACTTGGATGAGTATTGGTGCAAGCGTGGAGGGTTCCTCCGGAGCTCGTGCTTGGAAGGTAGCGTAGTGGTACAGTCCGAGTTGGCAACAGGCGGGCAGTGTGGTACAGGTGGAGCAGGCAAGAGAATGGTCCGGTGCAGGCAGGGTCATCAACAGGCTGGCAGCGAGGTACACAGGGATGAGACTGAAGAGTGGTCATAGACAAGCCAGGATCGGTGCGGGCAGAAGACAAAGCAGGAACAGGAGACAAACCGGGGTCACAGGAACAGGAAACTCAGATAAACACACTGCTGGGGACACAGTTAACGCTGTAGAATGGACAGCACCAGCTGCATGGTGCTGTCCAGTTTAAATAGCATGTCTAGGCACCAAGACTGTCACTGGCGCACCCGTGCACGCTGCCCTGCGCACCTGTTGTGTGCATGCACACTCCCGCACACCCCTGCTGCGTGCGTGTGCGCTCCTGCATGCATCTGTGCGCAGGGATGGGCATTCTTCCCAGGTTTCTTCGTACAGCTTCCTGACAGTTAGTATTCATAGTTCCCTCAATTAGCTGTAGCTCCCCAGTGCTGGCAGCACTCATGCAGCCCCAGACCATGACACTCCCACCACCATGCTTGACTGTAGGCAAGACACATTTGTCTTTGTACTCCTCACTTGGTAGCCACCACACACGCTCGACACCATCTGAACCAAATAAGTTTATCTTGCTTTCATCAGACCACAGGACATGGTTCCAGTAATCCATGTCCTTAGTCTGCTTGCCTTCAGCAAACTGTTTGCGGGCTTTCTTGTGCATCATCATTAGAAGAGGCTTCCTTCTGGAAAGACAGCCATGCAGACCAATTTGATGTAGTGTGTGGCGTATGGTCTGAGCACTGACAGGCTGACCCCCCGCCCCTTCAACCTCTGCAGCAATGCTGGCAGCACTCATGCATCTATTTCCCAAAGACAACCTCTGGATATGATGCTGAGCACGTGCACTCAACATCTTTGGTCGACCATTGCGAGGCCTGTTCTGAGTGGAACCTGTCCTGTATGGTCTTGGCCACCATTCTGCAGCTCAATTTCAGGGTATTGGCAATCTTCTTATAGCCTAGGCCAACATTATGTAGAGCAACAATTCTTCCTCGGAGAGTTCTTTGACATGAGGTGCCATTTTGAACTTCCAGGGACCAGTATGAAAGAGTGAGAGCGATAACACCAAATTTAACGCACCTGCTCCCCATTCACACCTGAGACCTTGTAACACTAATGAGTCACATGACACAGAGGAGGGATAATGGCTAATTCGGGCCAATTTGGACATTTTCACTTAGGGGTGTACTCGCTTTTGTTGCCAGCGGTTTAGACATTAATGGCTGTGTGTTGAGTTATTTTGAGGGGACAGCAAATTTACACTGTTATACATGCTGTATACTCACTACTTTACATTGTAGCAAAGTGTAATTTCTTCAGTGTTGTCACATGTAAAGATATAATAAAATATTTACAAAAATGTGAGGGGTGTACTCTCTTTTGTGAGATACTGTAGGTAATGGTTGATGAAATGCACATTACTTACATTTGGATGAAGACAGTTGCAGACTGGGAGTAATCATTTTAAACATGTAGTATTGGGAACAGCCAATTCACTGCGTTTGCCAAGAGTAGATTCATCCTCAGTATGCAAGTAAAGAACAGGAAAAAGAATAACTGAATAACAAAATAAAACAGGCAGTTATACTGACATGAGTTAAACTGTATCACTCAGGTTGGGGGAAAGAGTTCAAATCAGGGTAGCGGCATAGCAAGCGAGCAAGTAATGGAGAACAATTGAAGAATCATAAGAACTGTGTGTATCTGGAGGTTCATATATTCCTAGATCTGGACTCGTCTTGGGATTTAAGCCAAGGAGGGGGAATATTCTTGGGAGGATTGTGGGCGCCAATCTGAGGTGGATTTTCCGGGATGATGCTCCATTCCCTGAGTAGAGAGAGGCTTTTGATGGTATACCAGGTACCATTGCGGTCAACACTGAGCTTTGTGGGATGACTCCACTTGTATCCAATGTTTCTAAGCATTTTGGTAATAGTGTTAAGCTGCCTCCTGAGATCCAGTGTGAATTTTGAGAGATCAGCATATATCTGGATATTATCATATGGTTCTGAGTGTTTGCCCAATGATCACGATTTCTTCAGGATTTGTTCCTTGGTCAAGAAAAAATGTACCCTCAGAAGTACATTTCTGGGAACAAAATCAGGAAGGCATGAGGGTTTGTGTATATGGTCTATAGTACGGTCAAGGGGGAGAGCTCAGAAAGCAGAATATGGAAAAACTCTTTAGCGTATTGCATGAAATCATGAGATTGCACAGATTAAGGAACCCCCTTAGTTTCAAGTTATTTCTCCTGGAGCAGTCTTCCAGGTCAACTATTTTTGCTCGCAACCAGCTCCTTTCTTCCATATTGTCATCATTGGTGTCCACCAAAGCATTAACTGTAGTGGTAATATCAGTAATAGCATTTTCAACTTGATTAACTCTGTCCCCTAGCATGGAGAGTTCAGCAAAGAATGTTTGGGTAAGGTTAGAAAAATCTGCATGTAGAGATTGCTGCAGAGACAGCAGCATGTCTTTTAATAAGGTATCCATCACTGGCTGGTGATTCCGGCTGTGGGGAAACCCCTGGACTCACCCCTGTGTCTGTTGATCCATTGACCAGCCGCATTATTGCCTTTGCAGGGCTTGTGCAAGGAGGGCTCAAGACTGGGGGGTAAGAGTGGGGAGAAGCTACCCCTGGATTGCCATCAGCCCAAGAGGATTCCTCAGTGAGATCTGTATAATGGCTGGAGTTCTGTGTGGGGGTGGGCATCTTTGCAGCCTCCACTAATGAGCTGAAGGCAATAGGCTGTACGTTTTTGAGGACTGCTGTCTTCCTTGAGTTTCCTCGACATGGTCAGAAGTATGCAGGGTGGAGGCTTTCCAGATCCATGTGTTGATGTCATTTGGTCTGGCTTCTAGATGCTGGGTTCTCCCTCACTGCTCCAGAGCTCCAGTCTCAAGCCGCCATAAGCCTCATGCACTAGCTGCGCCCCCATCTTAATGCTATTTTTTAGTTAATAGTGCCATTAAAGGTGCCATTTTGGGGTTTATTTACTATAGCGCTCAGTACCGCAAATGTGCTCCTGAGCACTATTTAGCGCCAAAAATGGCAAATGGCGCTAAATAGCACTAAAACGGTATTCACAATAGCGCCGGTGGCAAAAATACTCTCAAACTCAAATTCACTATAGCACCCAAATCCTTACTCCAGTCAGGACCAGGAGAAGTGCATATGGAAATAATGTTTAGAGCGTGATATAATCACCTAAATTGTATTAAAATATGCAGTATATTGTTTAAAGATAATCTGCTTTTAAACTGTGTGAAAAAGTGATTTCTACACTGAAAAGTCTAAGAAGAGATACATTTCCCATCTCTTTACTCCTAGGTGCACAGCACAGCTGAGCACAACTGAACATGCTCAGACCTGAAACTGCTCTAAATTTTACTCCCATGGAGTAATTACAGGGCTCTATAGTAAATACCAAAATGAGCACTGTTTTTAAAGAGGGTTTTTTGGGAGTGAAAGTTGGAAGTATGTAGCCCAAAGCAATTTTCAGCCATTCCTTCTAATGGTACAATTGTAACTTCCCCAAAGAAATCCTTTTCATGTTGAGATGAAATGTATCTTTCTCTCAAAGAAATTGTCCTTGTAACAATGTTGCTATTTCATAATCTTTTTTGTTTTTAAGAATGTTAGAATGTGTAACGTTTTCATGTTTTGGTAAAATATTTGTTTCTCTGTCACTTTCACTTGTTGATATCTATCTCACAAAAATATTTCCCCAAACTCACACAGGTGTCTTTACACACCACAAACAATACCATTGCCAATGGAAATTTAAAATTGGTCCCATTTTTTTTTTTATTGGTTCCAAATGATCCTAATTTGAGCACAAAAATATGATTTGTGTACCACCTTCAGAAACAAAAATGTCATTCCCAAAAATCAGAGGGTAACATTACTATTCTACACTCACACAGCAAGAACCACCAAATATCACAGAATAAATCAAGAAGAATAACTCCTGACTAATGTAATTCCTATATATTCCAAGAAATGCCTCCTTAAATGCCTTCCTATATATTCCAGTGCAAATCACATGCAATCTCCATGCTATACAAATTCAGCCATGCAGATAGTATGGCTGCATTCACATCGTTTTTGGATCAAATTCACACAGGACCCTTTTTTGTTGCGCAGCAGAATCGGATCTCATGGGTATTCACACCCATGTGATCAGATTCCTGTCTGAATTTGCAGTTTCGCAGGGTGATATGCGAACTGATTTGGGGGTGTCATTAGTTTTTTATTGACACTTCCAGTAGTTTGCATATGGCAGTGTGAACTGCCTGTGATTTGGGTGCAATGCAGTGGATTTGCAGGGTTCCTGCAGGGTTCCGGATAATGACACCCCCCAAATCAGTTTGCAGATTGCACTGCAAACTGCATTCTCGGACAGGAATCAAATTGCATAGGTGTTCACACTCTGATGCAGAACCAAAAAAGGGTCCTGTGTAAGTTTGGTCAAACTGTGATGCGATTTCAGCTGTACTATCTGTACTTACAGCGGGAACCCTCCCATAGAGACGGAGCGAGGACATTATGTACTATTTATGTACATTATGGAACACTTTTTGAACATTTTTGACATAAAAGATTGGACAAAAGATGTTGGTTGGGTTTTTACATTTTGACAATTTTTGTGTGAATGGGTATGGGTATGATGTATCCCATACTCATTCACATAGGGGGGCCAGGATCTGGGGACCCCTTGTTAAAGGGGTTTCCACATTCTGATCAACCCCTGCCTGCAGACCCCAACAACCACAGCCCAGGGTTGCCGGGAAGAGGCCCTTGTCCCCATCAACATGGGGGCAAGGTGCTTTGGGGCAGGGGGCACAGAGCCCCCCCGCCCCAAAGCACTCACCCCCCCATGTTGAGGGTATGGGGTCTGGTACGGTTCAGGAGGTGGGGTGCTCGCTTGCCCCCCCTTTCCTGACCTCCAGGCTGCAGATAAGGGCCTGGTATGGACCTGGGGGGACCCGATGCATTTTTTTCTGCATTTTTTTTTAAATGTAACTGTCAGCTGCCACATGAGCATGGTTGTTACCCTAATATTAATTCCCCAAATGCAATACATTATTGTATAGAATGAAAAGAATCCAACATTAGTAATTGTATTTTCTACATATGAGTGCGGCCAATTCTGTGGCATAGTCGTTTGTTGTCCTACACTCAAAACTTGACAGCCTGGGTTTGAATCCAAATGATGGTATCAACTCATAAAAACTAGCATTGTAGTCAGCAGGCATAATTATCCAATGCACATCATTTTGGTTGATTCCCTAATTTTTAACTCTTTAAATGCATGCAATTGTATGTAATTATTCAATATTATGGTGTGAAATTCAAATCCAGATAAAAAACGGTGTGGGGTCCCCCCTCCATCCATACCAGGCCCTTCAGGTCTGGTCTGGATTTTAAGGGTAACCCAGCACCAATTTTTTTTTTAAAATGGTGTGGGGGTCCCCCCTCTGTCCATACCAGGCCCTTCAGGTCTGGTCTGGATTTTAAGGGGAACCCCCCACCAAAATGAAAAAAAAAATGCGAGCATGTAGCCTGGCTGGATAGGATGGGGGAGACGAGCGATCCTCCCCCTCCTGAACCCTACCAGGCCACATGCCCTCAACATGTGGGGGTGGGTGCTTTGGGGCAGGGGGGCCATGCATCCCCCCACCCCAAAGCACCTTGTCCCCATGTTGATGAGGACAAGGGCCTCTTCCCAACAACCCTGGTCGGTGGATCTCGAGGTCTGCAGGCAGGGGGCTTATTGGAATCTGGGAGCCCCCTTTAAAAAGGGGGCCTCCAGATCCTGCCCCCCCCCATGTGAATGAGTATGGGGAAAAAAGTATGGGGAAAAAATTACACTACTCTGGTTTTTTAAATATTTTATTAAGGCAGCTCTGGCGTCTCTTCTCCCCTCTCTTGCGTCTTCTTTCTTTTGCTCTTTTGTGAGGTCTTCTTTCTTCTGAGGGGTCTTCTTTCCTCTGCTCTTTTATGGGGTCTTCTGCTGGTTATTCTCCCTCTCCGCGCCATCTTCTGCTCTTTTGCAGGGTCTTCTCCCTCTCCGGCGTCTTTCTTCTGCTCTTTTTCAGGGTCTTCTGCTTTTTGCCAGTTCTTCTCCTTCTCTGTGCCGTCTTCTGCTCTTTTGCAGGGTCTTCTTCCTCTCCTCCATCTTCTTTCTTCTGCTCTTTTGCAGGGTCTTCTCTGCTGTCTTCTCACTCTGTTCTTCTGCTTATGTTGACTCAACGCAATCTCCCGTGGTAATGCTGGCCCCCACTCTGTGCAATGACTTATATTGGCATGGGACGGGGACACCCAGTGACATCATCTGCAGGCCCCATCTCCTTGTGACGTCACTGTCCGATGCATGATGGGATGGTAACATCACAAGGGGATGGGCCCCCACCCCATGGTAATATCAGTCATTGCACAGAGCGGAACCAGCATTACATCGGGAGATTGTGTCGAGTCATCATCGGAAGAAGAACAGAGAGAGAAGACAACGGAGAAGACTCTGCAAAAGAGCAGAAGAGAGAAGATGCCGGAGAGGGAGCAGACCCTGCAAAAGAGCAGAAGATGGTGCGGAGAGGGAGAAGAACAGGAAAAAGAGCAGAAGACCCTGCAAAAGAGCAAAAGAAAAAAGACCCCTCAGAAGAAAGAAGGCCCCTCAAAAGAGCAGAAAAAAGAAGATGCTGGAGAGGGAGAAGACCCTGCAAAAGAGCAGAAGATGGCGCGGAGAGGGAGAAGAACCAGCAAAAGAGCCGAAGACCCCACAAAAGAGCAGAGGAAAGAAGACACTTCAAAGGAAAGAAGACCCCGCAAAAGAGCAGAAGAAAGAATACATGGGAGAGGGGAGAAAAGACGCCGGAGCTGCCTTAATAAAATATTTTAAAAACCTGTAGTGTGTTTTTCCCACTTTTTTTAGGTGAATGGGTAGGGGTACAATGTACCCCATACTCATTCACATGGGGGATCTGGAGGCACCTTTTTAAAGGGGCTCCCAGATTCCAATAAGCACCCCCACCCACATACCCCAACAACCACTGGCCAGGGTTGTCAGGAAGAGGCCCTTGTCCTCATAAACATGGGGACAAGGTACTTTGGGGTTGTGGGCGCACAGCCCCCCTGCCCCAAAGTACCTAGCCCCCATGTTGAGGGCATGTGGCCTGGTACGTTCAGGAGGGGGGTGCTCGCTCATCCCCCCATCCTGTCTGGCCAGGCTGCATGCTCGGATAAGGGTCTGGTATGGATTTTGGGTGGAACCCCACGCTATTATTTTTAATTTTGGCATGGGGTAGCCCTTAAAATCCAGACCAGACCTGAAGTGCCAGGTATGGAGGGAGGGGGGAACCCACAGTGTTTTTTATCTGGATTTTTGATTATCTGCAATTTTTGAATTGCACACCATAATATTAAATAATTACATACAACTGCATGCATTTGAAGTGTTAAAAATTAGGGAATCAACCAAAATGATATGCATTGGATAATTATGTCTGCTGACTACAATGCTAGTTTTTAGGAGGTCATACCGTCGTTGGGATTTGAACCCAGGCTGTCAAGTTTTGATTGTAGGACAACATATTACTACACCATAGAACTGGCCACACTCATACATAGAAAATACAATTACTAATGTTGGATTCTTTTCATTCTATACAATAATGTATTGCAATTAAGGAATTAATATTAACCACTTCAGATCCATGCTATAGCCGACTGAAGGCTACAGCGCGGATCTGATTTCCCGGGAGGCCGTCAATAGACGTCCTCCCCTTTTGCTCGCTCCTGGCTTGCTCTCGCAGCCGCCGCACGCTGCATGAGCGTGCCCATGGGTTGGGCGGACTCGATGTCCACTGGAGACCCGCGATCCCTTCACAGAGAGCCAGAATGGGTAACCGCTAATGTAAACACGGTGGTTACCCGCTCTGTGAGGGGAGGCATGACAGATCTACTGATCCCTGTGATCGGGATCAGTTAGATCTATTATTTCCCTGTCAGCCCCACCCCCACACAGTTAGAACACATACAGGGAACACATTTAACCCCTTGATCGCCCCCTTAGTGTTAACCCCTTCCCTACCAATGACATTTATACAGTAATCAGTGTCTATTTTAAGATCTGATCGCTGTATAAATGTCACTGGTCCCAAAAAAGTGTCAAACACGTCAGACATGTCCGCCGCATTATCGTAGTCCCAATAAAAATCACAGATCACTGCCATTACTAGTAAGAAAAAAATACTAAAAACGCCATAAACCAATGTCCATAGTTTGTAGGCGCTATAACTTTTGCGCAACCCAATCAAAATACGCTTATTGCTATTTTTTTTTAACCAAAAATATGTAGAAGAATATATGTCAGCCTAAACTGAGGAATAAATTTGTTTTTTTTTTTTTTTAATTTTTGTGTTCTGTCACCCGCTGTCCTGCGTCTCTTAAATAGCCATGGGGCAAGGCCATCCGATGATGCCACCCAGAGAGCCCGCCCCTTGTGACGTCACAAGGCTACATAAAAGCTGTCAGACAGCAGGGGACGTCACAACAGAGGAAGACAGCATCAGGAGAAGAGCGGCGGCTAGGAAGAAGACAGCCGTGAGAGAGACACTACAGGAGAAGATGGTAGTGACAGAAGACTGCGACAGAAGATGACGGTGTGGAAGAAGAGAAAACCGGGTGAGAAGATGGCAGCGGGAGAAAAGACACCTGGAAGAAGACACCTGAGAGCTATTTTACAATAAAGGACTTGTCAAAAACCGGCTCTTTTTTTTAACTTTTCACAGATTTTTTGGTGAATGGGTAGGGGTACGATGTACCCTGTACTCATTCACATGGGGGGGCCGGGATCTGGGGGCCCCCTTGTTAAAGGTGGCTTCCAGATTCCGATAATCAACATGGGGACAAGGTACTTTGGGGGGGACCCCAAAGCACCCTTCCCATGTTGAGGGCATGTGGCCTGGTATGGTTCAGGAGGGGGGTGCTCACTCATCCCCCACCTATCTTGACCTGCCAGGTTGCAGTCTTGGATAAGGGTCTGGTACGGATTTTGGGGGGACCCCATGACATTTTTTTTTTTAATTTTGGCGTGGGGTTCCCCTTAAAATCCATTTATACAATTTTTTTCTATGATTTTTTATCTATGTTGCCGGGAGCCGGCAATACATTACAGCCGCAATCAAGTTTAAATTACTTTTTTAGAAATGTAATTTTGCTGTGGCACTGTTCTAAACATCGCACAGATGCACCACTTTATACAGACAGACTAAGGGGATCCCCAGACTTGATATTTAAAGGAATATTTCATTTTGATTTTTTCACTTTAATTATTATTAAAATCACTGCTCCTTTAAAAACGATTGTTTTAAAAACATTTTTTTTTCTATTGAGACATGTCCCCTAGGGCAGTACCTAGGTCCCCATACACTTTTTATGGCAATGAAATTGCATACAAGCTTTAAATGGAGGAATTTGGAGGTTCAAATCCCATTGACGGTCACTGTTCCGCACATGTGAGCTGACAATAGCGCTTGGTTCTGTTTGCATGTGCGCTCAGTTTCTCAGAGTTGAAGTCTTAATTGCCGTTAATTGGGCGCTATTTTCCTGCACTGCAGGAGCACATTTTGGCGCTATAGTAAATTACCCCCTTTGTGTTTACAGACAGTGGATCTGTCATTTAACAGTGGTACCAGCACAGCTCTTAAATAATAGATCCATCACTACTGCCTATAAATGAAAGCTCCCTGTGCCTTTTACTTGTGAACAAAGGGCCTTCAGATCCTGGCTGACATATCAAACAAATATGGTGATGACCATATTTTGTCAAAGATGTCACCAGAAATCGCCTCTGCTGAGTTTACAATCTAGTAGTATTGGCGAACTGTCATTTGCAATGAAAGTATTAGGAGAGCAGCATCGTTCTTGTAGTAGGTTGTCATGTTGGCAGGTTAACATCATTGGGCATCACTCATCATGCTTCATATCTGGAGGGCCTTTATTCTAAAACTCCCCCCTGCAGACTCCCCACATTAATTTTAGGGGGCAGGGTGTGGATATAACAATACAATGTGGAAGCTAATTAAGCTAATAAGTATGCAAATTAGGAAAGAAATTGAGACATACTTTATACTCACCGTATCCAACTACTGATATTCAAATTATGTCCACAATACTTCTGTCCTAATGCACTCAAATGAGCACACTTTTTCCTTTTTTTTAACTATTTTTTATTTCATCTTTTTAAAAAATAATTTTAAATAATTGGCACCCATGATACAAGATTCACAAACCATCATGGGTTTTCTAAAGTGAGAGTACAGCAGAAGCCTTTTGATTTTACACTCTTTTAGTAATCAAAAAATCTATACAGTTCTGTCAGGGGGCAGGGAGAGGAATGAGTATACAAAATTTGAGTTTGAGCTGGTGAGCCTTGTAAACAGCTGGCATTTCTTTTAATAAAGCTGATAATGTATAATTACATAGGGCGTGTGTTAGAATAATGGAGGATCAAGGTTTTATAACATTAACACAGGCATTTTTAGAATACAAATGTATTCCTTAATTGTGCTCTGTAGATCAGCCATGAAAAACCCTTCAAAGCTTTTTCTGGATTTACAATAAATAATTGTTGATTTTTTTGTGGCCTTATGAATTTGTGGACATGTTATAAAGGAAGGTTTAGAGACCGTGGTATACTTTTCTTCCTGTTTGGTAATTTACCTTAATCATCTTAAGAGACAGGATCTGGGTGACTTTAACACTAATATTGGTTGACCTCTTTATTTGTGTTGATATATTTCAGATACTTGAGTCTAATTGGATTAAGCTCCCCATAGGATCTTTTGCAGCACTCCCCAGCATATGGGATATTTATGGACACATGGTGACAATGATTTTATAGAGTTGAACTTATTAAAATTCATGTACAATGTAAGTTACTGTATATTGATGAATATGTCCTGTATGTGAATATGATCTGTATGTATAAAATAATAAAAAGTATTTATATATTTTAAAGTACTAACTTCCTCTTGTTCCTGAAGAAGCAAATCAATGGTCTAAGCAAAGTGTAGAGCTATTTGGTATATCTTCCCAACACATGTTCCTTTTTAATAGTCTGTAGATATTTACCAAGAATTGATGCAACATCCTGTTTTATTTAACCAGACATTGTAAAGATAGAATAATGGATAAAGATGAAAAAGTTCCACATTTAACCACTTCAGCCCTGGAAGGATTTACCCACTTCCTGACCAGGCCATTTTCTGCGATATGGCACTGCGTTGCTTTAACTGACAATTGCACGGTCATGCAACATTGTACCCAAACAAATTCATGTCCATTTTTTCCCACAAATAGAGCTTTCTTTTGGTGGTATTTGATCACCTCTGCAGTTTTTATTTTTTGCGCTACAAACAAAAAAAGAGAGACAATTTTGAAAAAAACTATCTCTTTTTCTTTTTGCTATAATATATATCCAAAAAAAATATATATAAAAACAAATTCATTCATCAGTTTAGGCCGATATATTTTTGTCTACATATTGTTTGTAAACAAAATCACAATAGGCGTATATTGATTGGTTTGCGCAAAAGTTATCACGTCTACAAACTATGGGATAGATTTAGGGACTTTGATTTATTCTTTTTACTGGTAATGGTGGCAATCTGCAATTTTTAGCGGGACTATGATATTGCGGAGGACAAATCTGACCCCAAATGACACTTTTTGGGGACCAGAGACATTATTACATTGATCAGTGCTATAAAAATGCAGTGATCAATGTAAAAATGACACTGGCAGGGAAGGGGTCAACTCTAGGGGTGATCAAGGGGTTAACTGTGTTCCCTCACTGTGTTCTAGCTGTATGGGGGATGGGCTAGCAGGGACATGACATATCTCACTGTTCCCGATTACTGGGAACATTACATCTCTGCTATGTCCCCTGTCAGAACGGGGACATGCCCTGTTCTGCCTCTGTACAAGGTGATCGCGGGTCGCCGGCGTTCATCGAGTTTGCCCCACACACGGATGCGCCCCCATGGTGCGCACACGCCGTCAGCGGCACACACGCGTCCCCTATCGCTTGTGCACGAACCGCCATACAGCTACAACGATTTGAGCAGGAGAGCTGACCTGCCACCATCAAATGACGGTGGCTGGTCGGCAAACAATTAAAATATAGCACTGTGTGATAAGAAATGATCTATATCGATCTGATATCATTTAAAGTTATTTATGATAAAATGATCTTGATAGAGATATTGGGGTTGATATACTAAAGGAAAATGTACTGTGCACTGCAAGTGCACTCGCTCCAGAGCTTAGTAAATCAGGTAACGTTTCACTTTCAAAAGCATACTAAATCACATGCAAGATAAATAAAAAAACAGCATTTTTGCTTGCACATGATTGGATGATAGAAGTCAGCAGAGCTTCCCCTCATTTCAGAGCCTTTCTTTAGATCTAGAGCAAATGCAATTGAAGTGTACTTGAAGTGCACTTCAAAGTGCAATTGCAGTGCACAGTATATTTTGCTTTAGTAAATCAACCTCATAAGTGTTGGATATATACTGACTGTCCAAAATTCCCATAGAATGTAGCAAAGCTGTAAATGACAGTCTGATAAAAATGTAAGAAGCCTAGGGCAGCTTAGTGTAGCTTGAAGCTTGTTGGCCCCAATGCAAAAGTTGACCTGGGATCCCCCCACTACCACACACCACTTCCACTGTGTGTCAAGATACTCCCAATGGGCTTGTATATAGAAGAGGAAACGCTGACACTTCAGGAAACCCCAACTTTTAGATTCACATATAAGCCCACCGCTTTCACCTGGGAGTTCAGAGTGTGGCCTGCCTGCCCCCAACTTGTGTGCATTTGCATGGTTGAGGAGGGTTGATCAGGGCTGAGCAGGGTATAGAGGGAGGGGCTGTACTGAGCTGGACATGGGGGCTAAGGAGAGAGTACACTGCTGGGGAAAAGAGCTTGCCCCGTCACACTGTGTGAGTTAAACCAAAAACTCAGTGGGCCCCGGACAGACCTGAGCCCCTGCTGGCCCTCTGAGTTTACTGAATTACCTACATAGGGTGATTTAGGAAAAGCCTTTTCCATACTGACGCAGTGTAAAACAGGGGTAAGTAACCTCTGAGAGGTGGAGATCTGCCTGAAAAACATGAAAGAGATCAAAGATAACCAGGGTTTGGCATCCTTTTTTTAAGAATTTAACTAGCAAGGCTTAGCTAAATAGCAAGAAAAATCTAGAAAAATCTAGAAAAAAAATATCACTGTAAAAATATAACTTAGCCTGCCTTAAAACTGGATTGCATTCCCCAGTTCCTTTCTCTGCAGCCTCAACTGCACTGGACAGTAAATTAATGGGAAGTGCTCTGTGCCTAGAGGCTTCTTGTTCATTCACAAAGTTATTCTCCTGTGCTCGAGTGGTAGGTCTGGGGATGTATAGTACAGGCAACTACTTTCAATGCCAACAACCTTGCTGCCATCCTCAGGACAATCGGTATCCTTAGAACTGTAAAATAATAGCAAGAGAAGGGCACACCGACCTAGCACATTACCAAAAATAGATTTTATTCAAAGATAAAAATGTCAATGGTTGTACTTACCCGGCAGCATGAAAGCTGGCTGACGTGTTTTGAGGGAGAACCTCTTCTTCAGAGCCATCATTTTGGCCAAATGCAACCAAGGACGCATTTTGTCTGCACAGACATCTTCTGGGGTGTGGGGTCTTACTGTGGTAGTGGCGCGTGGCCCCCACACCCCAGAAGATGTCTGTGCAGACAAAACGCGCTGGGAGGGGACCACGTGCCTATCGCAGTCTTTCTTTTATGGATTTTATTTGCCGGCTTTTATTTTGTCTGTTCCTGTATCGGTGGAATAAACTGGTATGTTTTACTACACAATGTGGAGCGGTTTATTTTCTTCACATGGTTCCCGGTGAGGTCTGATGTCGAGGGTAGCCTTGACTCTGGTGCTATCGAAGGGACCACCCAAGGAGAAGTTCACCAGCACCCCCAACGAAGATCCTGCCATCACTGTTTGTGGAATTTTTCACTACAAGCCTGTAAGGTCCACTGGCCGTACGGTCAAGTGAACCCAACCCATCTGGTAAGAGTCCACCTTTTTTATCTCAGAGAAGAATTGTTGGTCTTTATTGTCATCTGTTTGGACTTTTTATGCACTGTTCACTTTACGTCTTTAACCATCACAGGTTTATTTGGACTTTTTCACTTGAATCATTGACCATCATAGCGTCAACTTATTTGATACTCTGTTCACTTTAAGTCATTCACCATCACAGGTTATTTGGACTTAATGTAGAGTCAACTTATGCACTGTCACTTTATTTTTGAGTATATCTATGTGATCACTACAGGTTCTATATATGCACTGTCACTTTAAATAATTGAGTGACCTTGTCATATGAATCACTTTTTTTTAGCGCAACACTTTTTGCTTATTATATGCATGATGTACTACTTATGTGCATATTGTAAGATTATTTATGGTTTAAGAGTTGTGCATAATCCAACCAGTAAGTAATATAGTTCATTGCCAGGACAAATGTATCTGTTGCTTATGTATATTTAGCATGGGCCCATACATGCCCAGACAATGTCTGATGGGATCTGAAAGGTATAATATATATTTACTTTTTTAGTTGTATGTACTGTGGTCTGCCTATGTAAACAAGGTAGATCACCATTCTGACAGGAGGGAAGGCATTGATCCAGTGTCTCTGCAAAGCAGGGACATGGATCCATGTCTTCCCCTAATAAAAGCACCACCTACACTGTAATAAAACACAGGTTAGGCACACAGTTAACCCTTTGATTGCCGCTGATGTTAACCCCTTCCCAGCCAGTGTCATTAGTACAGTGACAGTGCATATTTTTAGCACTGATCACCGTATTAGTGTCACTGGTCCCCAAAAAGTGCCAAAAGTGTCAGTTAGTGTCCGAATGTCCGCCGCAATATGACAGTCTCAGCAAACCAAACCAATCAATATACGCTTATTGGGATTTGTTTACCAAAAATATGTAGCAGAATACATATTGTTCTAAATTAATGAAAAAAATTTACTTTTTTTATTTTTTTTGGAGATATATATATATATATATATATATATATATATTGGTTTTATAACAAAAAGTAAAACATTTTTATTATTTTTTCTAAATTGTCTGTCTTTTTTTGTTTATAGAGTAAAAACTAAAAAAAATGCAGAGGTGATCAAATACTACCAAAAGAAAGCTCTATTTGTGGGAAAAAAAGGACACAATCTTTTTTGGTTTCATCGTTTCATGACTGCGCAATTATCAGTTAACGTAATGCAGTGCACTACATCGTAAAAAATGCCCTGGTCATGTATCTTTCGGAGGTCAAGGGGTTAAGCAAAGATGGTGATTATTCTGTTTGACACACAGTCAGCCACTGGAAAAAGCTAAATATGATTAAGAAAATATGACACAGCAAGAGTTTAAAAATTTCAACATTACTTTTAGGTTCATCATAGAATAATAACTACTAAGAACAATTCTTCCAATATTAATTGTAGTTAATCACATTAATACTAGCATAATAATTCAAGTTTTAACTGTGTTTATACTACAGAAGCAGAAGAAAGCAGAAAGAATGCCTCAATATGACTCTAATTTATGCTCCACAAAGTTATGAAAAACATTAATAGGAAATATGATTCCTCTCATCTAGCTCATCTTATCTGGTGTCACTAATAATTCCTTCTGAAAAAGGCCATGCAATTAGATATAGTCTCATTCTAGCCTTGTGCTAATGAGGTTTGCTCACTTTTATTAGCAGCAGTGTATTGTGTTTTAATAAGAGCTCTTGCTTCGTAATAATAATAAAGATAAGAAGGAGGGTGAAGCCTAAGGAAATCTAAAAGACACTGGGACAGCAGGGAGCCTCTTCTGTATCGTACTCCCTGCAGGATGCCCCTGACTAAACTTTGAATCTGAGCTGTCATATGTATTAACTTCTAGCCCATTAAACCCCCAATAGGCTAGCCCAGCTTTAACTAATGAAGCGACATATCACCTCTGCTTGGCCTCTTCTATCTCCCCTTTTCAAATACATGAATAGAGCACAAACGTTCACAGAAAAATCATGGTGAGGTTTGTTTCCTTTAAGTCTCTTTCACCTTGTTCGACAGACACTGTTTTTTTTTTTATTTAACTTAAAGGGTAATTCCAGTCAACACCTATCTAAACTAAAATCTATTCCCACTCCCCATTCTAAGCCTATTCTATCTACCCTGTAAATGGAAAGATGTCTATAATTATCGAATCTGAACTTGCTCCGATCCAGTCTTATGATTGGGTTCCAGCTCTGGCTTCAGTGTAGAGCAGTGCCAGCTGATAATGGATGCCACATAGTAAACTATGGGTGACATTAATGCCCAGGCTTTGCAGCCATTGTCATTGCTCTTTCCTCTATGCTGAAGCCAACACTGGAGAGATCATGTAACTGGACCAGGGTGACTTCAGAATATGTGAGTATAGACAACTTTCCTTTCACAGGGTAGAATAGGTTTAGAATGGAGTAACAGCATATGAGTAAGCACCTACTGTAGGGTGCGAAACGCGTCAGCTGGGCCTTTCATTCATTGTCTATATCACCCTTTGATGCAATAAAATCGTTTTTGGAAATTGGATCGTTTGAGTGCGGCTACTTCCAACCTTGTTGCTGTTACTACCTGATTGCTTCATCAGCCTGCACTTGCCCTTTTGAGTCAGCACACCAGATCCACACAAGCTGTGTTACCCTCTGAGCGGTGAGCCTGCACTATTAGGTTTAGAATGGAGGTGGGAGTAGATTTTAGTTTATTTCAGTTTTGCCATCTTTAGATTAAGCTTATTTAAAGACAAAGTTTATTATGATACTTTTTTTAAATCAGCACAGGTGATGATACTTACATTCAATGAGGTGTGTCTTTTGTGCTGGTGGCTGCCCTTTCAGCTAAAATCTTCTGTCCTCTCACCTCCTTATACCTCTGCAGAGGTATTCTTTCAGTGTTGTGAGGTTAATATGCACCACTGCACCTATCATAGGCACTCGTGAAAAGTTCCAACTATATCCGTCCCACTTCTCAATTCATAGAAACTGCTCTATAGTTTCCAGTAGTGAAAAGCACTCTATGAATGGAGGACAGATAGGCGAATGAAGGAAAGGTGCACCTCCTCCACTTATACACCTCCTAGATTCTAGATATTTTTACCAGTAATTTGAAATTTTAGAAAAATTGGCTGGGTACACCCTATATGTTTTTTGTTTTTCGTTCAACCTAGCGGACTGAATGGAAAAAAAAAGTATAAGATCACCGTACTTACACATCCAATATTGGAGCGGGGATCTCTCCCGCTGAGCTATTGTGTTCTGACAGCGGGACTGTTTTCCAGTATGCTTGCGTTTAGGAATGCACTGGTAGGTATAGGTGAACAAGAGTGGTTAGATTGTGCCTGCAGGTCTATGAATAATGCTGGGTACACATGGGCCAAGAATTGACTGAAATCGGTCGGTTTGACAGGAACTGGTCAACTTTCGACCTGTGTGTACAGTTCCTCATCTGGGTGGAACAAGACATAGCAGTCACCTCTGCTATTAGCTTTTAGCCATTACACTTGGTTTTCTAACCAGGGCACACACTATTCTTTTAAAAAACATCAGCTAGTAGTGTCTCTGTGGGGTTGATTTACTAAAAATGGAGAGTGCAAAATCTGATGCAGCTCTTCACAGAAACCTATCAGCTTCCAGTTTTTTTTTGTCAAAGCTTTATTGAACAAACTGAAGTTAGAAGCAAACTGGCTACCGTGTACAGATTTTGCACTCTCCAGTTTTAATAACTCAACCCCTGTGTGTCTAATACACATTATATTGGTTTAAAAGCTTTATACTTTTCTATTGTCTGGGAGCAATTACTATCATCTGACTGTGACAGTCAATTTACATTGGTCTTGTAATGGGCTTCCACTACCTCTCTTCTGATTGGGCTCTGAGAAATCTGCTAATAGTAGGCCCCTCACTCTTACACCAGGAGGGGCATGGCTGATATCTGAGTCTGCCCTATCCTTCTGTGAGGAGAATTTTATGTTCTTCATTGTGCTCTTGAACTATGCACTATTGCACTAACTTGCAGTATTGAAAAACATTGGCCTCCTGAAATACATCATTTTCAGTCTGATATACAAAAATAGGTTCAGATATGAAAATAAATATGTTATTAAATAAATAAATGCAGTTCTTTATTATTTCTGCTGGTGAGTGGCATTTCTCCTCACAGAATGCTGAGAATACCAGATAATGGAAAAGTACCTTTTTAAAGTTGCAAAGGTCATTTAGCAATATCCTCGCTTCGTTGTTCCTCTGAGATGTTGGGTCTTATTAGGATATAATTTGTTGGCCAGCCTGTCCCTAGAGTTATACTGCTGGGAATATTTCCATGTTTGCTTGCAGTAGCAATGTATCCCACAAAAATTCACATGCTCACCGGGTTTGAGAATTGACCCTGCAGGCATAAAATAAATAATAAATGTATAATAAATACGCAATGCATTTCAGCAATTAAATTCTTATCACAGTGGCATGTTTAATTGTGTGTGCTTTATGCTGTACTCTATATGATTAGCTTAGTGACCTATTTTCAGAAGTGTACACAGACGGTTTAGCATATGTTGTTAAATCAATGAACCACAGGATATGATTCCCAAGGTAGCTTATTTCATGTCAGCTGTAAAAATACAAATCACTTTTAATACACAAGCATTTTTCATATTTATTGAACTCTCATGATCTATGTAATTAAAATCTTATTTCCTCGTAATTTTTTAAACAGTTTTCTGCAAGTTTTAACCACTTCAGCCCTGTAAGGTTTTACAACCTTAATGACCAGAGTACTTTTTTCAATTTGGCACTTAGCTGCTTTAACAGGTAGCTTTAAGCTTTAACTGCTGTACACAAACACAATTTGCATTCCTTTTTTTCCCACAAATAGAGCTTTATTTTGGTGGTGTTGGATCACCCCTGAGATTTTTATTTTTTGCGCTATAAATGAAAAAAGACCAAAAATTTTGAAAAAAAAATGATGTTTTCTAATTTTTCTTGTAAAAAAAATCCAATAAACTCAATTTTAGTTATACATTTAGGTCAAAATGTATTCAGCCACATGTGCTGGGTAAAAAAATGTCAATAAGCGTATATTTATTGGTTTGCTCAAAAGTTATAGGCCCTGATTTACTATACCTCCCAAATCTACTCCAGCCGTGCCTTAAAATAACTCCCGATTAAATTACAACTTCAGCTCTCACAAAAGGGAGTAAATTAACTCAAATGCAGCGTCTATTTGCCTGTGAAGATGCCTCTCAGATCACATGTTCTATGTGCCTGATGTTGGCTGGAATCGAACCTGTGATTTCAGAATTCCTCCATTTAATACTTGTATGCAAGTTCATTGCCATAAAAAAAAAAACATTACCACTAGAGTTGAGCGAACCCGGACTGTAAAGTTCGGGTCCGTACCGAACTTTGGGGTGTCCGGGACCCGGACCCGGACTTTTCAAAAAAAGTCCGGGTTCGGGTCCGGGGTTCTGGTAATTTTAATGAAAAATCTTAAAAATGCTGTAAAAAAGCCCAGGAAGTTCCTAGAGGTCTGCAAAAGAAAGGAAAATGTGGGTAAGGGTGGGACAAGTGCCCTACAAAGAAATGGGGACAGGGAAATAACTTTAAATATTTTTTTAAAAATAAAAACATAAAAAATGCAAAAATGGAGATCATCTTCAAAATGGGTCTGAAAAGTATTAATTAACATTAGAGGCCATAGAACTGTTCTAAAATCATCTTCAAACTGTGTCAAAAAAGTATAAATAAGCCGGGAGTACCCATATGACTGTTCTGCAAAATGTGTGTATCACGTTAAATGAAACCGGGAATCAGTGCACATCTCTTCTGCACAATTATTTCAAGTCTGTGTGTCACTTTAAATCAAACCGTCAATCATTGCACATCTTTTATTCACACTTCTTTTTAAAGTCTGTGTCCCTTTAAATGAAACCGTCAATCATTGCACATCTGCTAGCACCAGAACAGATGTTATTCACACATTACATCTGTTCTGCACACATCTGAAAATAGTTTAGAATACTTTACCTAAAACCGGGGAGAAACCATACACCTGTTCTTCAAACATCTGGATAGTGTGTTTGAAAATACAGCATAGAGAAGAGCATGCATATGGTTGCGCTCTTCACACACGGTTTGCAGATGTTTTCAGAACAGTGATATCATATCAGTGATATAATATCACTGTTCTGAAAACATCTGCAAACTGAGTGTG
>BLSH010269366.1:92193-114196 GCA_018402905.1 Glandirana rugosa
AGAAAAATTCCCTCGTCTAGTCTTCATAAGTTGACATCTTTTTACTCGGGATTGTGTACAAACCCTTTGTCATTTTACTTCTTGTATGGACACCTCAGTTGTCAAATGGAACGTCTGTTTGGTATCAGGAAATTGGTGTGATATGTTAGATATATCGGTCTCCAAGTCATTCCGGGGAAAGTGTGTTTACCTGGTTAACCCAGGTGGACAGTCAAGAAGTCATACCAAGATGGACCTCGTCGCCTACTGTGGGCGGTGGTAGGCTTGGCTAGGACAGGCAGACCAAAACGGAAGACCTGTCCATTTCCATCTGACTGTCATACGATCCGATCCACCAGACGGACAGGATCGGTTCGGATGGTGGCGGGTGTCATCCGCTGCTCCAGGTAGAACCATACTGAAGAACTGACAGGTGGACCCAATTGGTCCATTTGTGTGAAAGGGGCCTTACTGAACCTCTGGCTATATAGATTGTATAGTGTGGTTAAAGGACTATGGTTTGTCTGCAAGGTAAACTGTTGACTCCACAGGTATGTTCTTCATTTTACTGTTTCCCAAACATGTGTTAGGGCTCATTTTTCTACAGTTGAATACTTCTGATCTGCTCCCTTAAAAAGATCTGGATGCAAAAGCAGTAGTTTCCTCTACTTGGTCTACATGGCACAATGTAAGGACCACACCAAGATCATAGTCTTAAAGGGGTTGTAAACCCTCCTGTTTTTTCCACCTTAATGCATTCTATGCATTAAGGTGATAAACCTTTTTAGTTGCATCTCCCCCCCAGAGCCCCCATTTACTTACCTGAGCCCGATCGTTCCAGCGCCGGGGATGAGCCTAGCAGCTCCAGCCAGTGTATCGGGTCCTCACTGGATAGATTGATAGCAGGGGAGCCAGGGGGTGGGGCTGAGTCCTGTTGTCTGTGTCAATGGACGCAGCAACAGGACACGGGAGTGCTCCCACATGAGTGACCCTGACGGGTCACTCGAGAAGAGGAGGAGCCAGGAGCACCGCTGGGTGACCCCAGAAGAGGAGGATCTGGACCACTCTGTGCAAAACCATTGCACAGAAGAGGTAAGTATAACATGTTTGTTCTTTTAAAGGAAAAAAAGCAAACCTTTAGTATCGCTTTAAGTATCTGCAGTAACAACAGCAGGTAGAGAAGAATCAAAATGCTAGTGTTGAACATCTCCGGATGAGCTGTTTAAAGTGGTTGTACACCTCCATTTCATGCACCCAATAAGACATGTATCACAGTGATGTGTCCACAGGTCTAAAGCAAATCTCTCTACTTTTACCTGTAATCTCTGTTCCCCAGCACCTGTGTAAGCCTGCAAACTAGCACTGATCGGTGAGTGTGTCTTCATGCAGGAGGTTGGGAGGGGCCAATGAGGATATGGCAATGAGCAGCCAATCACGGGAGAGCAGGAGGTAGGGGTAGGTAACTGTTACAGAAAGCTGTACGCACAAGTCTGTCAGTCAAAGAAATGGTGGCATGACGGCACTAATTTGTGTTGCTCCGAAAGCATGAAAGAAAGAGAGGAGTATTAAACAATGCTGGATTCATCTTTCTTTACAAGACTGGGGACAAATGCTTAGCTGTACAAGGTACACTGCTTAGTTAAAAGAAAAAATGTCAGGTTTACAACCACTTTAGGATCAGACAATAGTCCCCCATGTAATATAACATTACCCAGAAATGACCGCTGAGTTTGACTAAAGCAGCATTTTAAAAGAGTCAGTTTCAGTCCTGCGGGTTCAATATGCTTTAGAACAATTTTAAAATACTTGTTGTGAAGATCCAAATCTGGGCTGTATACAGTTATATAATCTAGATAGCACTATACACCAGGTATGCTGCAGAGGATTGCAACCATCTGCATACTGCAGCTAATCCATACGTTAAACACATGGCACTGAACATGCCCTCTTAGGCAATAAATGCAGTTTCTTATCCAGCAAAACCTGAAGGGTAGAAAAGACTTTAGCTCTTCTGAGTTCTGAAAATATTTTCCTCAATATGTGGCAGGAAGAACCATTCATAACAGTTTTAGTTTGTTCATGAAGGCCAATACACAGTCTAATTTTCATTGCCACCACAATAGGAGATACCCATTCATATCAGTTTTTGCATCAATTTCTTTCAATCACATCTTGTTTTATTAATTTTACATCTGACCACACTTTAATTTTTTGTATAAAATTATTTGAATTGCCTATTGAAGTATGAGTGAGTGGTGAAACTTTGGACATCTGCAACATAGTAGCAACTGGAGCTGCTATGAAAAGATCATCGACTAATTGCAGATTAAATGCAGCAGTAAAATCCCTGATAGGTATAGTGGTGCCTTCTTTACAATGTAGAAAACAGCTTGCATGCTAGTTGAATGCAACTGGCAGTTGATTGAACTGGCAGGCAACCAAGCACGGTAACAGGATCTATAAGATAACTAACCAGTTTAAAGCAGGTGCAGTGAGTGATTTGTATGCAAAATACTGCTGGTACATTTTTTCAAGCAGTATGGAGACAGCAGACCCTGTATAAAGCATATACTGGAGTAGCCATTGTTAGCAGAAGCACTAAGTACAGTGAACTAAGGTTTACCTGAAATGGAAGCATCATAGTTATGTACAGTTATCTGCGGTTTTCTGTCACATTAAATAGTTCATTTGGGCCAAGCTGGCCTAAACAAATGGTTTCCTTTAGTAAGTGATACAGCTGCTGTGAGCGCTGTATCATACTGCATAACGCATCAGCTACATACAGTATGCAGCATCTCAGGAGAGTTCTCATCAGCAGCCATAACAAAATTGAGTCAGGCTTAGTGCACTGCAGCCATTCCGAGAAATACTTTTTTTATCAATGAATGCAAGGCTTCCTCTGATTGGGGGATGACATCAAATTCCCATTAATTGCACGTGCATTGCAGTGTACATAGGTTTCTGACCTGTGCTAGATTAGAATTAACAGTGAATGGCACCACGGAGCACCAACGCATGTATCGCATGTGTTACCAAAATGGCTTGGATTTAATAGGTCCTAACAGAGCCCTGGATAGAATAAAACATTTGGCTGGAGATACTTTAGTGATTACATATGCAAAGTATGAGTACATGGTATTATGTAAGAAATATGCTGATAGGTATTTTTTTCACTCATAAATTGCAATAATATGTTTATAAGTTTGCAAACCACCATTCATTTAGCTAAAATTGTCAAACATTACTATTTTATTTAATCATTGTAAAAGTGATTTTATTTCATAATAAAGTGTCAGCTTTATTTGATCTCTGATCTGCAAATTTGGAGTTTAGAAATATGCATTTATACATTTTTATGGTGAATAACCCCCTTTTAGGGATAGCTGTGTATGGCTTGTACAGATGTGTGTGCGTCACACTTACCTTAACTGCATATGTACAGATCACCCTGGAGCAACCTGAGATGGACAACTCAACCCGTGAACCTATAACTTTAGTAAATGAAGCCCTGTGTGTATTTGATGCCTGCAGCAGTGACAGCTTTGTCAGATAAGTTACTGAACCCAATCATTAAGTTCAGTATGCAGGAAATAATTTTTGTGCTTGCCCATTACAAAATGCACATGGCTAATGTCTGTAGCACATTTTAAGCTTATAATAGACTAAATCTGTGTAGTGTTGTGTGAAAAAGCCATAACTGTATCATTTTATTTCATGCTTTTCCTTTATTGCTAGTCACCATGCAAAGATCTTTGTGATACTGGAAGACAAACTATTAAGGACTTTTACAGTTTTCTTTTTATGTTACTCCAACTTTAGCCAAAACTTTTTTTTCAGTTTTATGTAAAATGGGAAAGGAAGAGAATGTTTCCTTGCAATGTACAGTATATATACACTGGGGAGATTTCCCATCACTTTCTGTGCTGATGACCACACAGAGTAAGAAGAATGAAAATGCGAATGCCCAAAATGAAAAGATTTTTGACTGGAGATAAAATTTAAAGCAGTACATACTCACCTTAAAGTAGAACTATAGGCACTTTTTGTTATATTTTGGAATGTCCAGGAGTGTCCAGTTCTGGAGACCACACTTACAAAAAGATATTGATAAGATAGAAGGAGTTCAGAGACGGGTAACAAAAATGGTGAAAGGTCTGGGGGATAAAACATATCAAGAGCGACTTCAGGAACTTAATATGTACAGTCTGGAGGAAAGAAGGGAGAGGGGAGACATGATTGAAACCTTTAAATACATCAAGGGGGTGAATAAGGTTCAGGAGGGCAGTCTTTTCAATATGAAACCAAAATCAAGAACACGGGGACATGACCTCAAACTAACTGGGGGGAAGTTCAAAACTAATCTTAGAAAGTATTATTTTACTGAAAGGGTCATTGATGATTGGAATAATCTACCAACAGAGGTTGTGAGACAGTCAACAGTAAATGGCTTCAAACATGCTTGAGATAAACATAAATCTATAGTCAAACAACAAGGTTAATGTAAAAAAAAATAAATAAATAAATAAAAAGGGGCAGACTCGATGGACTACTCAGTCTTTTTCTCCGTCAATTTTCTATGTTTCTATGAATGGGCATGGGCAAAGAACAGGTTTAATTTTACATTGTAATTCTCTTGCTGAATATATCCATTTATTTTCAAGTTAGAGTATTGCTAGCATTTCTTTTGATGTAAAAAAAATGTAATGAGATTTTCATGTGTTCAAAGTTGTTGTACTCAAAGATAGAACATTTTATTAGAAAAACAGGAAGATATGAACACACGCATTAAAGCTAATAGTCCAGGAAAAGGGAATTTTGTTTTTGTCTGATAAATGATCACAAGCTGTCAAACTATACAGTTAGGGAAATACTAAGAAAGGGAAATTAGGGTTTAACAGTTCTTATTATTTTGTAAAGAGAATAGCCAATCATTTAAAGGTGACACCTCCACAGTTAAATATGTAGGATTACATTAAACATATTTTTTAAATTTATGTAAACTAGGTAGTAACACGGGTTTCCACAACTAAGGTGATGCGCCTAATAAAAAATAGCCTTTTTTTGCAGGACAAGTTAGATGTATTCAGTAATTCATAGCATTCAACTTTAGAACTTGAGAATGAGGGACACTTCAGGGAGACAGCAACCTGTGGCATGTGTAACGTGGGAGTGGTTAAATTATGGCAGCCTGGAGGAGACAATATTTCTCAGTGCCAGGGACATTGCATGGATTGTAAAAAACTGACTAAGATTTTGACTAAGTGTCTGCAGACAGTTGATTTCACCCTCGATGGATGTCTGTTAACATGCTTGAGAGGTCTAAACATTAATGAATTATGGGGAGGTCCACCAAGTGACCACTACGCCTGTATCCAGAGTGATTCTGGTAAGAGTAGCTACACTCTTCTGGGTGAAGGATTCCACTGCATGCTGGTGGAAAGCACAGTTTTTGCCCTTTATTTGCACCCCAAATACTCCCAGGAAGGACGAGTTGGTTTATATCCACCTTGAACTTTGGACACTGTTTAAGCACTTTATTGTCACTCATTATATATACTTTTTACAGTTTGAGTATTTATGACTACTTTGTTTTTTTATTTATGACCCAATACATGTAGATTTTGGTCCTTAAGGACATATATATGGTAAAGAGTCATTCAACATTCACTATTTATTCACTATATACACTGAATGAAGACGTCTGTGTGGACGAAACACGTCGGATGGGGACCACGTGCCTATCGCAGTCTTTCTTTTATGTATTTTATTTGCCGGCTTTTATTTTGTCTGTTCCTGTATCGGTGGAATAAACTGGTATGTTTTACAACACAATGTGGAGCGGTTTCTTTTCTTCACATGGTTCCCGGTGAGGTCTGATGTCGAGGGTAGCCTTGACTCCGGTGCTACCGAAGGGATCATCCAAAAGGAGAAGTTCACCAGCACCACCAACGAAGGTCCTGCCATAATTGTTTGTGGAGTTTTCCACTACAAGCCTGTAAGGTCCACTGTCCCGTACGGTCAAGTGTACCCAACCCATCTGGTAAGAGTCCACCTTTTTTATCTTAGAGAAGAATTGTTGGTCTTTATTGTCATCATTAACCCTCTACATCGATCTTTGGATGATAACTCACCACGGATTCGATGCACATTCCACTTGCCTTTGTGTTCAACTTTATTGTTTATTTGGGACATTTGTTTGGACTTTTTATGCACTGTTTACTGTAAGTCTTTAACCATCACAGGTTTATTTGGACTTTTTCACTTGAATCACTGACCATCATAGAGTCAACTTTTTTATACCCTGTTCACTTTAAGTCATTTACCATCACAGGTTATTTTGGACTTAATGTAGAGTCAGCTTATGCACTGTTACTTTAATTTTGAGTATATGTATGTGATCACTACAGGTTCTATATATGCACTGTCACTTTAAATAATTGAGTGACCTTGTCATATGAATCACTTCCTTTTTTAGCGCAACACTTTTTGTTTATTTCCTTGGTTGCATTTGGTCGAATGCTGTGTTTGCGGCTTTTGATTAACCAATAGGGTGATAGCCTACACTTTTAGAAATATATACACTGTTTAATCACTATAAGATAATTTACTCTTTGGAACAGTATGTTCGTAAGATTTACACTGTTATCTATTCCTTGGATATTCCTTTGAATGTGCACTTTAAATATTTTTTGGTTGTTTTTCTCAAACTTACATGAGTTTGGTAGCTACCTGATACCATTAGAATATTAGGTACTTTCTATACAGCGCTGCACTTTATTATTTAAATGGTTTGATACAATATTGATTATTATTGCTGTGCTGGCTGCTAATTGAGAAGTTATTTTTGGGTAGTGCAGTATATTTTTTAGTCTTCTCGTTAACAGTCGGGAGTTATGTTGGATATATTATACTATATAATATAATATAATATATAATATATTATATAATATACTATACTCTTGTTTGTTAATTTTCACAGTGAAAAGTAGCATAACAAAATTTAAAACCATAGTTTAGCATGGTTTTATTAGGGTCATATATATTATCAGGACGTATTTTGAAGCCATTGCCTAAAAGTTTTTGTTATCATTTCTATATTTCCCACATATCTAGCCACATTTAGACATCTTTGCTTGTAGACAACAGGGGGAGGTGTAGGGGTTCTTCACATGAGTCTCAAGCAAGAGCAGGTTGTCCACAAGGCAACCTCGGCAGGGGCCTAGGGCCCAGTGGATTTCCAGCGGACCCAGCTACAACATTCATGCTCTTGCAGTACAGTTATTCAAAGCTTCACTTTACAAGGGACGATAGTGACTTCTCTGTGCCAACAGCAATCACTATCAATGTTACTTCAAGGCGGTGGCAAAGCAACCAACTTGCCTGGCACCCCATTCTTTCCAAATCTGCCTCTGGTCATAAGACTCTCTGTAATATTAAGAAATAGCCTGTATATACAGTAAAACTTGCAGCGTACTGCTAATAATAGTGCAATTTATGTTTTAGCTTAAAGAAAACGTGTGACGGAGGAGCTGCAGTCTTTACAAAAGCCATGATCATTAATGTGTAGCTAAATCACCATGATGGCCTAATGAAGTTAAAGCTTAACGCTAACGTCTAGGTATGATTTTTATTGCAGCTTGGACCAATGTAAGTAAGCATATCTTATATACAGTATGAGTGGTCTCGGAGGAAGCTGCAAATCACAGTAGTAGCTGCCACTCAGATCATGTGCTGAGTGAATACCCTTCTGCATAATAACTGTAGTCACTCATGCGACACTGCCGCCATTTACATCATGCTTTGTGGTTTTTTTTATGCATACAAAGCTTTCTCTGATTGGAAGAGGTTGAGATTGTGAAGTCACCCCACCTTTCCACCTCCCCCAAACAGAGAATGCTGAAAAAATTGCAAAGTTTACCATGAATGGTGGCAGTGCTGAGCAAAAAAAAATGTAAATTGGAAGCCACTTGACACTGAACCCCGAAGTATGCTGCTATCACTGTAGTAGCAGGCATTGCTCTGGTATGAGATATGCATACTTACATTGGTCCAAGCTGGACCAATGTAACTATGCAATACAATTCTTACCAAAACTTTAGCTTTAATAAAGGTAAACAGCAATACTTACTATGCCTTTTTGTTAGTATACCCATACGTGCAATAACTTTCATAGGCAGCTTTGGCCTATTGTGTCTAAGCCCACCCATTAACCTTGTGATATGTGCACACAAAGTGACCATTTTGAGCATTACATTTTTAAAATTGGGCTGCATAGGGTTAATGCCCGAGCAGTAATAATTATTTCTGAGAAGTGTTTCTATTGCAGTGAGATGTTTTAACATGCTGGAAAAACTCTGTGGTCACCCATTCAGCTGTCTTCACCACACAAGTCCTACATCTGTATGCCAGCTGAGTCAGGCTGAAAAGTCGCAGCGGGTCTCAGCTCTGTGGGAATTCTAATGAGGATGGGAAGATCTCTCAACGTCCTTTATTCTCAGAAGAGATCTAGTTCCTAAAGAAAATGTAAGGTATGTTCACAATTGCAATGGGTTGAGCATGTTTTGAAACTGCAATATTTTGATACTACTCATCACATGTGATTTCTTGCAAAAGCACCTTACAATGAAAGCAATATTAAAATCTTGTGATTTATTTTTTTAAATAACTAACATGTCATGCTTGCCTGCTCTGTGCAGTTGTTTTACACAGAGCAGCCTGGATCCTCTTCTTGGGTCTCCCGCTAGTGCTCCCGGCCCCTCCCTCATGCAAAGTGCCCCCAGAACAAGCAACATACTCAGGGGCACCCAAGCAGACTCGCTCTCGAGCTGCGACTCTGTGTGTCCATTCACACACAAAGCCGTGGCGCAACCACGCCATTAATTGTCTCACTGGCTGTGATTAACAGCACACTGCTGCCTCAGCTAATAAGGAGTGAGAGTCCCTAGAGAGCAGAGGCTCTCATGCACATTGCTGGATCGAGATGGGACTTGGGATGGGTAAGTATTAGTGGGGGGGGGGGGGATCTGCTGCACACAGAATGTTTTTTACCTTCATGCGTATAAAGGTGAAAACACTTTGAGCCTTTAGAACCACTTTAAAGGCAATTACCTAAGTTAATATGCACTTGCGATTAGATACGATTTTTCCTTTTTCACATGATCACATTAATCACCTACAGGTCATGTTGCTTTGTAGATCCTATAAAAGCCCCATGGCTAAGATATATAGCAGCCATTCTGCCCACTAGATTTGTCTGCAGCACCAGGGATCATCCAAAATAGCCCTAGACAGACTTCGTGGTTCTTCTTCCTCTAAACCCAGCCCTTTCCTGATCTCACTGTACATAATCGCATGTAATTGCGAAATGCGGTTATCAATGATTTCAAGTGCTTATGCCCAAAAATTGTGCCTGGATGCAGCTTGATCCTATGTATCCTGTGTTTACGCAGCTAATTGCATTGCAACAGTTTGCAGCTGATCCCACAGTGTGAACAGTCTCACAGAAATACATGCTGTGTGTCTAGCTGCGGGTAAAAGTTCTTTATATTCATAGCTGATCACACAAATACAATTGCAGGTGTGAATGTGGACTTAAACCCATTCACAGACAAAACAATGGGGACTTTAACCATATCTCTGGAGGTAGTTCACAGGCACCCTACTATAAAATATTATTTTTTATCCAAAAAATACTTTATAAAAGTTAGACCAAAGTCAGTATGAAAACATCAAAAGTAAAAATATGAGGGAATAGAAAAGAGAGAAAAGAACATAAAAAGAAAGGGGAGGGGAGGGGAGAGGAAGGGGTGGGGGTGTTTGGAAAAGGAATGTAAGAAAGGTTAGGGCCAAAAGTAGTAATCCACACACTTGCATACAATGTAACCAGATAAGTTGTCTAATATACTAGGGACTAGGGAGCTAAGTGCATTGCAAAAATTCGCAGCTGATCACACAGTGTGAACAGTCTCATAGAAATACATGCTGTCTAGCAGGTAAATATTTGTTATAATCACAGCTGATTGCAAGAATCGCAGGTGTGAATGTCGCCTTAAACACAAGAACAAAAATGTGTTATATTGCAGCTTCCAAGTCCGCAGATATGATAGCAGCATTCATTTTCTTTTGTAATTATAGGTAATGTTTTTTTTTTTGTTTTCTTTAGTACAGAAAAATACAGGTTGATCACAAGCAATGTTATCAGCGTTTGAGGAAAAGTGAAGCAAGTGGGTGTTGTCACCCAAAGGCCTCATTTAAACTGGCACTGTCAAACCTGTGTTGATATGCATTTGGTGGGTATTTCTAAATACATAAAAATGCAAGCAATGATTTTTCAATGGAAACATTCAAGCTGAACTTTTACCTGTGTTCAGGTGTGGTCATATAGCTGTGTTAAGAGAAATAGAATTCGTCTGCATACATTAAATGATTATAAATAGTGAGGGGCGAATGGTTTGGGCCAAACATTGGTTCAGCCCAGAACAGTGCCTATAGTGCATTATAAGCCCTGGTCAGGTGCAAGGTTTTGCCCAATCAGGACACAATGAATAAATGGTTGGTAAAAAGTGGGCCAGGAAGCCAGCCGCCACATCCTTAACAATGGATGAGTCATCAGCTGAATGAAAATCTGACAGCTGAAAAAAAACATTGCTGCCAATACAAAAATGTAAAAATAAACGGCGTTGGGGTCCACCCCAAACCATACTAGGCCCTTGGGGTCTGGTAAGGATTGTGAGGGGAACCCCATGCCAAAATTAAAAAAAAAAATGTTGTGGGGTCCCCCCAAAATCCATACTAGACCCTTATCTGAGCATACAGCTTTGCAGGCCAGGAAAGGGGGAGAGGAGATTGTGCCCCCTTCTGAACCATACCTGGCCACATGCCCTCAACATGGCAGAGGAACTCCCCTCCCATGGGGGGTAGCACCCCTCAAGCACCACAAGGGGGGCCCCAGATCCTGACCCCCTATGTGAATTCAAAAAAAGTGTCAAAAAGAAATAAAAACACACAGATGATTCGAAAAAAAAAGCTCTGCCTGAGACGAAGGCTGCTCGCTGACTGCCTGCTCTACTGCCTGACAGTTCTTAAATTGGTAAGGGGTGGGGCCACCTGATGATGTCACCTGGTGGCACCGCCCCATGTGACATCACCGACCGGTGCATGCTGGGTCAGTGATGTCATAACAGGTGGCCCCGCCCCTTACCTGTTCAAGAACTGTCACACAGCAGAGCAGGCGGATGGCAGTAGCCTTTGTCATGGGTGGAGCTATTTTTTCCCCAGGCCCAGCGGTGCAGTGGGGGCCTTATGATTGATGATGGATCTACATTAGGGGACATTGTTTTTTTATTTTTAATAAAGTAATTGTCAAAATTGTGTGTGTGTTTTTATTTCTTTTGACACTAATTTTGGTGAATGAGTAAGAGTACAATGTACCCCATACTCATTCACATGGTGCGGGGGCAGGATCTGGAGGATTCCAGTAAGCCCCCTACCCACAAACCCCCACAACCACACAACCACTGGCCAGGGATGGTGGGAAAAGGCCCAACAATGTGCTTTGTCTGGTATTGTTCAGGAAGGGGAAGCTCGCTCATTCCCTTCTTTCCTGGCCTACCAGGCTGCATGCTTGGATAAGGGTCTTGTATGGATTTTGGAGGGGGGGGCACGTCATTTTTTCATTTTTTTTTAATGTTGGCATGGGGTTCCCCTTAAAATCCATACCGGACCCAAAGGGCCTAGTATGGATTGGAGGGGAACCCCGCACTGTTTTTTTTCTCATTTTTGCATTGCAATGGGGTTTTTTTTCAAGCTTGCAGCCGGGATAATCAATTTAAATGTCATTTTTTTTTCTATATGTCAGTTTTGCTGCTGCAGGTTCCATACACGGTACAGATGAACCACTTTACAGGCAGACTAAAGGGGCCCCCCAGGCATTATATTTAAAGGAATTGTTCATTTTTATTATTTTACTCTAAGTATCATTAAAATCATTTATCCTTTAAAAACAATCTTTTTAAAAAAAAAAAAAAGTTTTGCATTGATACTTGTCCCCCAGAACAGCACCTGGGCCCCCATACCCTTTTAATGGCCAATAACTTGCATACATGCCTTCAAAATGGTAACTTTTGATTTTTCGAGTTCGGGTCCCATAGACTTTAATAGGGTTCTAGGTTCTGGTCCAAACGTTTTCCTTGTTCGGGAGTTCTCCTGGTGAACTGAACTAGGGGTGTTTGGCCCATCACTAATTATAAACTCAAAACATGGCTAAACACATGTAAATGCATGTAAACATGTTTACATGCGTATAAACATGCCTACATGTTGCTAAACCAGCTTTAAAGCAGGAACAACTAAATAGAGAAAAAAAAAAAGATATGGGAAACATAAGGCAACATTCACATGGGAGTTCATGTGCGGCCACTAGTAAGAATCTGTAGATTCTTGGCATTGGATGTAAACGCTGTTGCACTTACTGTGTGTTAACAGCTGCAGGTGTGAGCGGCAGTTGTCAAATTGGTTTTATACAAATCAATGGCAGGCGTTGCTGCTGTTCACATGTAACTGATTACCTGAGCAGTCACAGCAGAATACCAACCCTGGATGCAGTCAGCGTTTATGCAAAGTTTTGGATACACACAAACTGGCCGCAGGAAAATAGACTGTTTGCGGCCATAGCAGAGACTGTTGCTGCTTCCATAGATGGGAAGGCAGAAGAAGGTTTGTATTCATTCATAAAATACAAAAATGTTTTAGTAAATTACTTTTTCATGGTGTCTAAGTAATCATTTACTTTTGAGTTTATATTAATAGTAATTTCCCTGGGAGGGTGGATATCTGATGGCCCCCTGATTCTTTTAATTTCCCCTCCCCACAAACCTCCATGGCTGTGGTAATTACTAAGGCAGTGAAACTGATGATCAAATCACCTGTGCAAAATAATGGCAAGCCTGAAAACATGACCTGTTGGGGTACTTAAAGACTGGCGTTGAGAAACATTGTTGAGCAATGACTTCACCCAAGATCCTTTCATGTGTTGCACTGACGTTTCTGTAATCTGAGTCATGGGGAAAGTAAAATAATTGTCAAAGGATCTGCGGAAAAAGGTGACTGAACTGTGTAAAACAGTAAAGGAATATAAAAAGATATCCAAGGAACTGAGAATGCCAATCAGCAGTGTTCAAACTCTAATCAAGAAGTGGAAAATGTGGGGTTCTGTTGAAACCAAACCACGGTCAGATAGATCAACTAACATTTCAGCCACAACTGCCAGAAAAATTGTTCAGGATGCAAAAAAAACACCCACAAATAACTTCAGGTGAAATACAGTACTCTTTGAAAACATGTGGTGTGGCTGTTTCAAGATGCACGGTCGAGTCACCAGAAGAAAGCCATTACTAAGCAAATGCCACTAAGTAACCCGCTTACAATACCCCAAACAGCACAGAGACAAGCCTCAAACCTTCTGGCACAAAGTCATTTGGAGTGATGAGACCAAAATTGAACTTTTTGGCCACAACCATAAACGTTACATTTGGAGAGGAGTCGACAAGGCCTGTGAAGGTGAATCGCTGATGTTTTGGGGAAGTGTGAGCTACAAAGGCACAGGGAATTTGGTCAAAATTGACGGCAAGATGAATGCAGTATGTTATCAAAAAATACTGGAGGAACATTTGCATTCATCAGCCAGGAAGCTGCGCATGGGACGTACTTGGACATTCCAACATGACAATGATCCAAAACACAAGGCCATGTCAACCTGTCATTGGCTACAGCAGAATAAAGTGAAGGTTCTGGAGTGGCCATCTCAGTCTCCTGACCTCAATATCATTGGGCCACTCTGGGGAGATCTCAAACGTGCAGTTCATGCAAGACGACCCAAGAATTTCCAGGAACTGGAGGCTTTTTGCCAAGAGGAATGGGCAGCTTTACCTGAGAAGATGAAGAGCCTCATCCACAAACACCACAAAAGACTTCAAGCTGTCATTTATGTTAAAGGGGGGCAATACACGGTATTAAGAACTCGTGTATGTAAACTTTTGATCAGGGTCATTTGGGTAGTTTCTGTTGTCATTATGATTTAAATGGAGTAAACACACTTGATTTATAATAAATGGCTAAGGCCAAACACTAACCATGTGTGAAAGAAAAGTTTTTGTGTTATCATTCATATTCTCTGAAAAATGGACAAGAAATAATTAATTCTGCCAGGGTATGTAAACTTATGAGCACAACTGTACCTAATTAGATTATAGATACCCCCCCTTGAAGTGTATCTGCATGCAAATCACTTTTTTTCTAGTATTGAATAGAGTAGATAGTCGGTAGGACCATCAGGTATTCATTGCTGTCTGTGTCTCTGGTAAGCAGAGTCAATCTCACTTTTTGTCCTGTAACCATTGGCACTGGGACTGTAAGCAAAGGGAAAGCCTACATTTTGAGCTGTCACTAGAAATAGAGTAAGAAAAGGGGAAATTTTCCAATTGGGACACTTGTTCCAGGAAAAATGGTCTCAGAAGGGATTTCTCCCACTTTGAAGAGATTCCCTATGGTGTTTACGGGACAAGAATTCAAGAGAAATCTCTCTTATGGGACACAGGGGGAGATTTACTAAAACTGGAGAGTGCAAAATCTGATGCAGCTGTGCATGGTAGCAAATCAGCTTCTAACTTCAACTTGTTCAATTAAGCTTTGACAAAAAAAAACCTGGAAACTGTTTTTTTCTATGCAGAGCTGCACCAGATTTTGCACTCCCCAGTCTTAGTAAATCTGTCTTGGATCAGTGTTTCCCATCCACATGTAAATGCATGATCATTGGGATTATAAATAGGTCTTTGATTCCTGTTTACATCTACTCACTTAATCAAAACTTTTAGTGTTGAAGGTAGCTTGAAGAATAACTTATTATGTATATGCAGTAGAAAATTTTCCATAAAAACTTTGAAAAATATTGTACTTGCTGACCTCAAGGGCACATAAGATAAAGACATATTGTTGAACACTGAATAAATTGCATTGAAGGCAAACTTGTAGGACAACCATGTGGCATAATTAAGATATGAGAAAATGTGTGCTTTCAAGTTATAAATAAACCTTTTAACTATTATTTAAATGTGGTAATACTAAGTTTTAGGCTTTGCTTGAAATAATCTCATGGTGCGTTGGATGGCAACAATACAGAAATAAGTCTGGAGTGACAATATATGTGGTATCAGTTATACAGATTTTTATTTTAACAAGTACCAGCCGTGGGAAAGAATATTACACTCCACAGACAGAATCAGCTTATTAAACCAGTACCGAAAACTTTGGAGTGAGAAGGAATTTTTGTTACGTCTGGTGCTCAGGCTGTGTATTAGAATCTTTTGAATACAAAATATGCCCATATCTGGTAACCTTAATGATTTTCACAAATGCATTCATATTGGTTAGATTTTTGTATCCAATCAGAATTTTCTGATGTTTTTATAGATATTTTACTTTTCTTCAATCCAAACTACATTCAAAATTAGAATCGTTTTCATTAAATGGTCATTTAGTTAATTTTTACATGCTATAGGAAGCATCAATTATAAAAAAAATAATCCAGTTATACAATATATCACCAAACGTTTGTGGACAATTACCTATTACACCTACCCTATGATAGATATCCCATTCCAATAATATGTTTTAATACAGAGATGCTCCCCGTTGTGTCTATAACAGCCTCAACTCAAATTTTGGTTTGTGTCTATGGAATTTGTGAGGTTAGATACTGATGTTGGATGAGATAGTGATCATTCTAATTCATCCTAAAAGTTGGGAAAGTAGGGTTAAATCAGGGATTTTTGTAGTGCACTAAATATCCTCCATAACAAACATATAAAACTGTGCCTTTATGGACCTGTTGTTTTGCACAATAAAACATAAAAAGGCCTTCCCCAAACTGTTGCCACAGGGTTGGAATCATCTAAAATATCTTTGCTATAGCATCAATAGTACCCATTTAAAACTCACCTTACAGAAGGATTGTAGAACCACATGCTAGTATTTAACTCCAAATGGTCAAATGCTTGAAGCATCTTCTCTTCAGTATATAAGTGGAACCTTGGATTACGAGCATAATCCATTTCAGGAGAATGCTTGTAATCCAAAGCACTCGTATATCAAAGCATGTCTCCCCATAGGAAACAATTGAAACTTAGATAATTCGTTCCACAGCACTGCTTGTCAATGCAGTACTGTATGTGGCCAGAGGTCCGGGAGCGCCTGGTGTATGCAATACCATAAGTGGCCAGAGGTGCGGTGGTGCTGGTGAGACTCGGAGATTGTTGGAAACATTCGGAAACGCTCGGGAACTGCTTACACTTTCTGTATTTCTGAGTATTTCTGAATGCTTCTGGGTGTCTCCGAGGCTTACCAGCGCCCCCCACCTCTGGCCACACGCTGTATTGCATGCCCAGAGGCTTAATTCTGCTCATTATGTGAGACAGGGCTCGCAAACCAAGTCAAAATTTAAAAAAGAAAAGCTGCTCGCATTGCAAAACGCTTGTTAACCGCGTTGCTCGCAATCCAAGGTTTTACTGTATTCATTGTACGTTACAAGTGACATTATATATCTTTTCAATTAAAGGAGTGTACCAGGGATTCACAGATTTCCATCTTACCAGTGTAACAACTGTGTCCTAACATTATCTGTGTAAATAAATGTGCTTCATATTGTTGAAATTGCAACAAAATCAGTGTCTGATCCTACAACTATTTACTCCACATAAGGCTAGCTCAAAGTTACTCATACACTGGTAGACAGAGCTGCTCAATGGGTTGGTTTGGTTAAGGAGCCATCATGACCCTAGCCTACTGTATGTTTTCATTAATATCTGGTAAAAAATACTTTTTTTTATGTATTTATTACAGATGTTTATATAAAGCTGACAATTTATGCAGCATAATACATAATTTACATTTATATTAGTGTCTGTCCTCAAGGAGTTCAGCAGGGCTCAGTGCAGTGTGTTTGCGAACAGCCCGGTTTCAAGAAGACTTCACTATGGAATAATACAACGCATGTACTGTGCATGTGGTAAGGGGTCTCTGGGTGCTGGATGGCAGTTTTGAAACAGAGTACCCAGTTCCATCCATTCCTGGCTGCTTCCTGCTTCTGCCTAAGTCTGGGATGTATCTTCTATGCCCGGCCAAGGGAGACCAGCCTTGGCCGGGGGCGACTAAATGGTTAGAGAGATTAATGCACACTGAACAATCCCCCTTTCCCCTCCATCCCTCCATGTCTGCCCTCTCTCCCTCACCCTCTATTTCTCTCTCTCCTTTATTTCTCCCCTGCCCCCTCCTTTTTCCCCCTTTCCCCTGCCCCCTCTCCTTTCTTTCACTCTATCCCCCTCTCTCTACTCTTTTCCCTATCCTTCCCCCTCTTGGAAATCCAGAAATTCGAAAAGTCAAAATTAGAAAATTCGGAAATTCAAAAATTCAGAAATTCGGAAATTCAAAAATCTGAAAATAAGAATGAAAATCCAAAAATTCGAAAGAACAAAAATCTGAAAATAAGAACAAAAATCCGAAAATTTGAAAACCTGAAAATTTGAAAATCTGAAATAATAACTAATTAATAATAACTTACCTATAATTTAATAGTTAGTAATAGTTATTGGAATTTCCATTCAAATTTGGCTGTTAGGGAACGTAACGAATACAAATTTATCCAAATTTACAAATTATCCGAAATAACGAATTCCGTATCTGAATGAATGGAATGTAACAAATTAATAATAATAAATAACAATAATAATAATAATATAACCTTTTTATTATTATTGTTTATTATTCATTGATTCCGTTCCGTTTGTTTAGATGTGTCATTCGTTATTTCGGATAATTTGTATCTTCAGATAAATTTGTTACATAAGATTTCTCCCATCCATGCTAAACAGCAAGGATAGAGGAATATCTTCTGCTGACTGTGTTATTTTGACAGCTGGCGCCCACTGCTACCAGAACACCCAAACAGTGATTACTTCTGAGTAGATGCAGCCACTATTTGGCTAACAATTTTCCACCCGGCTCCTTCAAATTTAAGATCCAAGTAAATATCAGGTGGGAGGGTGCCAACAGGGCCACCTATTGCTCCAATGTCAGCCCATTCATCAGGAACCGGCTAAAATTCACTCCATGTATGGCCAGCTTAAGACATAAGATCATCTGCTGACCTAGCCAAAAATGTTCATCTCTTTTCTACGGGTAGCTTAAATTTGTGTTAGCATCTTTATTCACTCTCAGGATTTCACAGATAAGTTCACTAACTAGTTCCCTAATTGTTATTTCCCCCCACCACATTTTTACTAATCCTTGCTGTCAGATGATTATAAAAAAGAGACTTTACTAGAACGACTAATATTGTCCCCTTGTTTCTAAGCTGGACATGAGGGATAAGTAAGCTGTTTTTTGTTGTCTTATCTTCTTTAAGAGGCAGCATGGAAGACATTTATCCAGACAAAACAAGACTCCGTGAGACACACACAAGGATTTTAACATGCCTCCTTCTTCTGCCCCATCAGCTCCTAATTCTAAAATCTTCTCCTCAAATAGTGTCCTTTATTTGGCATACTTCAAGTAGTAAATGTTCTCTTTAAATATAGTTTAAAGCTTCTTTTGGCTAGATTAACCCTGTTGTGTGGAGTGATGAAGCTGGATTAACCCCTGAAAAACTCACCATTGTTCCTCATCATTACATTTATCCTTGTGTCCTCCATTATCTTTTCATTTCAGAGGACAAAATGGAACAAAGTCTAATCCTTGATTAGCATTTGCACCAGTGGTGGGGGACCTATTTTGCCATCATTGAGAGTTGATTCAGAAGTTAAAACAAACAAGCTGTCTGGCTAAATAATTTTCTAGACGTATGAGCGAAAGTGCAAATAGCAAAGTGTCGGCAGTCATCTAAGTAAAAGCTGTATGACATCACTGAAATGAGTCAACAGCCTGTCAGTGCTCTGTTTCCTACGGACTTCATCTTCTTGTCCATACATTTCACCTCTGCAACAATTTTATGAAAGCAGACATATTCTGAATTATTACTCATTTTTCCAATAATTATACAACCACACATTTTTCCCATGATTTAAACTAGTGAGGAACATTTGAAAACAACAAAAAAGTGACAAGTTGAATTTAGTAGATTAGCAGGGAAAAATGTATATATTTTAAATTACTAGGCCTTCCTAACCTTCTTATCTTGCATTGTATTTTAATTGTACTGTCACTCTTTATTTTGCAAAGCTCTGCGCAAACTGTTGCAAATATATAGTAGGAAACCTTGTATAATAATAACATCAGTAATAATAATAATGCATTTAGCTGTGGAACAACTCATTTTCTACTGCTTATTTCTCCCTTTAAGCTTTATGAAAAGGAATCAAATCAAATGTAGCCAAACAGGAAATGGAATTACTGTATAAATACAGTTCTGTGTCTTTCATTCAGTATATTCTTAAACACAATATATTTTCTCGGGCCAGACTTATTGTTTTAGTGCAGTCTCAGTTGCATCCAAGTAGGATACCCTCCCTGAAGATAGATTGTCGATTGCAAACATTGAATCTATTCTTATCAAGGGGAAGGGCTTCCAGAAATATGAGTACAACGTGAAAAGCTTATTACACAATTGTAGGATGAAATGGAAAATTAATATGAAAAGATTAAGGAAAGGGAGGGACAGACAAATACATAGAAATAGGAACCATTAATGACTAATCTAAAATGCATACAAAATGAAATCTGTAAACAATGGATATGGAAAAGAAATGACAATATGAAATGACAACCAAATCAGTATACACCAAGTTAACCATTTCATAGATTTAACAATCAATCCAACTCAGGAATATGTTTATTTCAACTTTGAATAAAAAGGTTGGCTGGGCTATTTTTGTATATATTGTACAAATAGACAACAACAACTCACTATTATTCTCACTGGAAACACTTGCTCCCCTCATCTAATGTGGAATTAGGACTCTGACCATTTCAACCCTGGCAAACAGATGACACCAAAAGTCTTAAGAAATATATCCACACTTGTGTGAGTGGCATAAAATGAGGTCCCTGCAAGACTTTGTCATGTATTAAGCACCCCTTCTAAAGTATAATGCCCTCTTTCATGCTTCTGACCTATTTTATCACTTGTATTAACACAACCTTTTATTGAGTCCTCACCAACTCTTTCCTTTTTTTAACTCTTTAGTTTGTCATCCCTCTGCCCACCAGCTTATTCCCTGCCCAGGACATTGGCACTTATTTCAAAAACAAATTAGATGCAATTATTGATGAGATTGCCACTGCTCAGTTATCTTCCCCAATTACCAAACCATCTCTACCATCACATTCAAGAATCTCCTCTTTTGACCCCATCACTGCAGAGGGGATTACTAAAATTTTCACTGATGTCCACCTTACTGCCTGCCCTCTGGACCACATTCCCTCACAACTACCCCGGTCATTTTCTTGCTCTATCCCGTGTGCTCTTATTCCCATCTTCAAAATCTCCATCTGTACTGACATATTCTCCTCTCGTCCAAAACATGCTCTGGTCACCCCTATACTTAAAAAGCCCTCAATGCACTCTACCACTCTGAACAACCTAAGACCCATCTCCTTGATCCCATTTGCTTCCAAACTCCTAGAATAACTATAACTCCTACAACCATCTGAGCTGCTATCTCACTGATTACAACCTTCCTAAGCCCTTGCAGTCTGACAAGCCCTTCTTGTGTTAAATTGTATAGTTACTGTATGGTCTCCCTGTAAAGTGCTGAGCAAACAGTTGGCGCTACATAAATTCCATATATTCTTATTAATAATTATAGTTATCTGATGTTCAGCTAGTAGCTATGGACATCACATTCTTTTTAATGATGGCCAAACAGATCCAATCCCATTACTAAATGGCTCACTATCGTGAAAAATATTATATGTGGTAATAGTATGTGGTTAATACTTGTAATGATAGCATTCAGTATCTAATTTTCTTTTATCTTTCACATGCCTTTATTTATCTATTTCTCTGAATTTATATGCAGATCAAGCTGGGCAGCAAAAGTGACTGTTACAGAGATCAGGGCAAACCAACACTGTCTGGAGGCTTTTAATGGTTAACTTTTACTTAAATGGTTAAAAAAAAAATTCCAAAAGAAAAAACAGCCGTAACTAAATGAAAACTGTTAGTTTGAGTTGGGTTTACATTTTTTATGTCACTTATTTCAGTCTAAATCTACCCTGTCCAGAGGGTGACAACATTGCAGTGATTTCCTGCAGAACCAACAATATTGTCACCATACCAAAGGCAGTTTAAAAGTAGTGGATCAAAACCAATAAAACTATGTTATGGTGGGTTCCCCAAATAAAGAATAAATGCTGTGTTATTACTATTGACAGACTGTATTATATACGTCATTTTTTTGTTTAGCCATAGTTCAGCAGGCATACACACCATAGGCAGTACACACAATACTATTTACAAGTGATGTGACCAATTTGAGTATCAATTGGGATAATTAGGCATGTGATAATAGGGATGTTTCGTCACTGAAGTATTTCCAGCATGCTGGAAATCATCTGAATATTATTCTGTAAAAATGGATGCAATACTGGTGCCAAAACAGGGAAAAGTTTATGATGAATGCATTGTAACACATATTTCTAAGCATTTGATCAAATGTAGCTGGTCATAGGTAGAATTAATTAGAGAAATGTGTAAATAGACAGTTATCTATAATTGTAAATACAGTCAAAAAGTATGGTCAAAAAAGAAGCCTGCCCTTGTGTATCAAGGCCTAGCACTGCTACTAACAGAAATATGATTCTTTGCTGCAACCTTCTTACCCAGCTCACTCAATAATTGCAAGCATCCCTGGTTATGGGCATAGGATAAAACTCTTAAAGTATATCTACAGCCACATTTTATTTTACTTGAATAGCATAGGAGAGGGTTAAATCCCCTGTGTTTTTTTTGTCATCTCTGTTATATAGTGGAGATTTC
>BLSH010269366.1:127574-140456 GCA_018402905.1 Glandirana rugosa
GCCGACTATATCCCCAAAAGGTGTGTTAAACTTCTACTAAAATTTTGTGATTATACCGAAGGGACGCCGACTATATCCCCAAAAGGGTGTTTTAAAATCATCTTCAAATTGTGTGGAAAACCCCTATATCAGCCGCGGGGAGCCATATTAGTGTTTTAAAATCATCTTCAAATTGTGTGGAAAACCCCTATATCAGCTGCAGGGAAGCCATATTAGTGTTTTAAAACCATCTTCAAATTGTGTGGAAAACCCCTATATCAGCCACGGGGAGCCATATTAGTGTTCTAAAATCATCTTCAAATTGCATGGAAAAAGCCTATATCAGCCGCGGGGAGCCATTAGTGTTCTAAAATCATCAACACCCAAAAGTTCGCTCAACTCTATTCACAAGATAAAAGTGGTCTCAGCGATATGCCATGAGATCACTTTTATCAGCGGCGGGAGGGGCCCCCCCTCCCGCCGCTTTCTGGTCATCTCTCCCGCTTACCGGACCCACCGGCAGCGGCGGAGATGATTGCGTCTGTCCCCCCCAGTGTCTGTGAGCCGAGTGAGTGGCTGAAGCCGTTCACCCGACTCTAAAACATGGCAGGGCGGAAGTGACGTCACAAGTCATTTCCGCCTAATGGTCTTAAAGGACCCATTTTTTTGGTATTTTAGTGTAAATATGAGATCTGAGGTCTTTTTGACCCCAGATCTCATATATAGGAGGTCCTGGCATGCTTTTTTCTATTACAACTTGTAATAGGACTAAAAGTGATCCCTTTTTTTTTTTTTAAAGAACAGTGTAAAAATAAAAATTAAAAAGTAAAATAAATAATAATTTTTTTTTTTTTAAAGCAACCCGTCCCCGCGAGCTCGCGCGCAGAATTGAACGCATACGTAAGTCCCGGCCACATATGAAAACGCTGTTCAAACCATGTGAGGTATCGCCGCGATCATTAGAGCGAGAGCAATAATTCTAGCACTAGACCTCCCCATGTAACTCAAAAATGCTAACCTGAAGAATTTTTAGAGAGATTTTTATGTTGCAAAGTTTGTTGCCATTCCGCGAACGGATGCAATTTTGAAGCATGACATGTTGGGTATCATTTTCCCGGCGTAACATTATCTTTCACAATATGGAAAAAAATTGGCCTAACTTTACTGTTGTCTTATTTTTTAACTCATAAAACTGATTTTTTTTTTCAAGAAAATTGCGCTTGTAAAACCGCTGCGCAAATATGGTGTGACATAAAGTTTTGCAACAGCCGCCATTTTATTCTCTAGGGTGTTATAAAAATATATATATAATGTTTGGGGGTTCTAAGTAATTTTATAGCAAAAAACCTGGTTTTAACTCGTGAACACCGAACCCAAAAAACTGGCTTGTTCTTGAAGTGGTTAAACACCCACATGTGAATATGCTTATCAAAGCCAATATGACTCTCTGGACAGAGAAGTTGGGAAATGCTTGTGTGAGTGAACCCTCACTAGGTCATCAAGATTCTCTGGTCGGTCTCCACAGACAGGTGTCTCTCAGTTTCATAGTCCCCTCATTGTCCAGCTGGCTCAATGAAAAAATGTCTCTATTACTTCCTGGATGGACCTTGTTATATATGTTATCCTTTACATTTCAAATCTATCAACAATGTCTAGACTACCTGGTGGTATCGGTGCTACATCCTGGGACAAAACGGGATTACAGAACATGCATCTGTTGTGTGTATGGATTTTTATCCATAAATTGGTTTTTAACCTATTATATAATAGACTTTTTTGTATCTTACTATATTCATTGGTCCTTATCAAAAATCCCTTCCATAGTTCTCTTTTTTACGTGTTATCCTATACACTTGTTGCCGCAGCTTATTAATATATTTTTTTCATTGTATTTTATTTATTTTTTCACCATTTGTGCTGTATATTTTTATTTTATTAGTTTAGATATATACTTTAGCATATGTTGAGAATGTAAAACTGAATGCAGCAGTAAAAAAAGTGGGCCTTAATGCCCATCTGCTGCATGTATGTGTCCACAGTGGTCTGAAGTTTTATGCTGAGAATGCACTCCCAGTTCTTTGCCACAGCTTCAGATTGGGAGCTAGCAATCAGTGATCATGTGACCACTGTGAGAGGCAATTCTAGTGGTCACATGATCGAGAAACACTACACTGCCTTCTGGAATTAAAGCTCACTATAGGGCCTCCAGGAACCAGTGTGAAGATATTAATGAAGCTAAATGAAAAAGTACACTTCCTTTGTCCGGGGAAAAGGAATTTGCAAACACCTCAAAGAGGATCTCCTAAATTTGAAACCCTCTGACCATATCAACAGACAAGTTAGTCATCTGATTTTGATATTCATGGCTGCTAAATAAGCCCTGGCAAAAGTGTGGTGGTCAGCCATACTCCCTGTCATATAGATCAGATGAATCCCTTCCTAAAATTTTGGGGCAATGGGTTTCAAATGAACTTCCTGAAACCTTGATTGTGCTCTACTTATTGTCTGATTTCTGATCTATTTGCCTCCCCTCCTCACTGTAAACTTCTACCCCCTTATTCTTTTTTTTGTTCTGGAATTGATGCAGGCTCTGACACCCCCTCAATACCCCCAAATGGCCAATCTTGGCTTTCTCCCACCTGGCCTTCAGAAAAAAGGCCTTACATCAACTGTATATGTGTATGCTTTGTTAGGTACAAATGAATAAGGTATCTATTGCAAATCTATCTTTAGACATATATGCTATATGCTTTAATGCTATATTTTAATTAACTAAGATGTTAAGAAAAAATTCAATCAATGATTTTACAGTTGAGAAATTGAAAACTGAAGTTGATTTTCTGTCTATGAATAGTTTGTATAACTCAAATATTTATCCATGAATTATTCTTTGTGTTCACTGTGAATTTTACAAACTTCCCTCTTCTGTAGTCAGTAAAAGCAGATTGATAGTTGCAGTTCCCATCTCTACTTGGCACATCTTATACATTTGTAGCTCTGTCTCTAGTGGACTTGTCAAGAATTCCTAAATGATTTTGAAGTGTGAAATATGCTCATCTGGTTCAGATTTGTAACTGGTGCTATATATTTCATACAGACTAAAAAATAATTATGTCTTTCGGGTAGCAATTAGTTGTGCATTTTTTTGGTTCAATAAATATTTTTTTTTCTGACAGTTTTAATATACAAGAATTGTGAGAAGGAATACGTGCATCTTTTTCTATTTTAAAGAGTCCCATAGCATATATTTGTATTAAATACACCTGTGTTTTCCTGTTGAAGAGACCAATTCAAACATCTCTAGAGATAATCAGTGTATGGGTAATTAGGATTGCAGACAGGAAACTTGGCATGCTTTAAAATATCTGTGACCAACTAAGAGCATTTTTTTCATAAAGGGCAAAGGCATCGAGAAAAAAAGTACATCCAAGCTTCAGAATGGATGCTAATTTCAGTGAGAGTGAGCACATTTTTGCTCAGAATGAATAGACACCTTGGGCCAAAGGTGACCACAAATGAAGAGTTCTGATAGCAAAATATTTGGGTGCATAGCAGACATCCCTCACATGATCTTTTATGCCTTTGTCACTTTAAGATTACTAAGAAAAGGTATGACGTGCAGACACCCAGAAGTGAACAGGCCCGCAGAAGCTTTCCGTATACTCTGCTTTTTCTGCTTTCAATGGATAAGACCTTGGTACTTCCTCAAGGTTCTGAAGACTGCCTTTCTCTGTCCACACATTCCTATTTGGCAGTGAGGTGGTCCATCATAGTGATGGGCTATTATGTGCAGAGATGGATCTTAGCAACGTGCTCCAACACTTCCCAGAGGTGTCACAGTTCTGACTGTTCAGAACAGCCCAACAAATGACGCTGCTGGAATGTGCAAATATCTCTGGGTGCCTGCATTCATCCCTGTCAGAGACTTTTAGTATTGTTAAAGTAAAGACTGTATGAAAACTTTGAAATTCTTCATAAGTAAATGTAGCCTATCAACCAAACCCTTCTATTGACATTGAAAATTTGTCTTGATTAGGCAGTAGTCATGAGCAGCTCAGAATTATATCATTGAAGCCTATAGGCACACATTTGATGACTATAACCCCACCCCTGTGCTATGATTACCCCCTTTACACAGAAAATGTTCTTCTTTTACTGGTCCTAACAGGGCTTATATTAACCCCTCCAGGTCCGCGCTATTGCCGAAATACGGCTCCAGCGCGGACCTGAAATGCCGGGAGGACGTCCATGGACGTCCTCCCACTGCGCATGCTCCCGCGCGCCCCCTGGAGGCAGCGGCGGCGCGCGCACGCCGCATGCTGCGCGAGCGTGCCCGCGGGTCGGGCGGACTCGATGTCCGCCCGAGACCCGCGATCACCTTCAGGAGCCTCAGAACGGGGAACCGCCGTTGTAAACACGGCGGTTCCCCGTTCTTTGACAGGGGACATAGCAGATCTACTGATCCCTGTCACTGGGATCAGTTAGATCTGTTATGTCCCGACCAGCCATGCCCCCCCACAGTTAGAACACAGCCAGGGAACATATTTAACCCCTACACTGCCCCCTGCAGGTTAACCCCTTCACTGCCAATGACATTTACACAGTAATCAGTGGACATTTAAATTTCTGATCGCTGAATAAATGTCATTGGTCCCAAAAAAGTGTCAAAATGTTCCGACATGTCCCCCCCAATATCGCATTACCGCTAAAAATCGCAGATCGCCGCCATTACTAGTAAAAAAAAAAAAATAATAAAAACGCCATAAATCAATTCCCAGTTTGTAGACGCGATAACTTTTGCGCAAACCAATCAATATACGCCGATTGCGATTTTTTTTCCCCAAAAATATGTAGAAGAATAAATATCGGCCAAAACTGATGAATAATTTTTTTAATGGATTTGTACTTTAGCAAAAAGTAAAAAATATTGTTCTTTTTTGCAAAATTGTCGCTCATTTTTTGTTTATAGCGGCGATCAGAAATGACGCAGAGGGGATCAAATACCACCAAAAGAAAGCTCTATTTGTGGGAAAAAAAGGACGCAAATTTTATTTGGGTACAACGTCGCACGACCGCGCAATTGTCATTCAAAATGCGACAGCGCTGAAAGCCAATAATTGGTCTGGGCAGGAGGGGGGTTTAAGTGCCCAGTAAGGAAGTGGTTAAAGTGATTCTAAACACACACTGTTTAATTTACAGTATCCCTTCTATTTCTGTATGTGGATGATGGCACTGTAATCATTTTAATAAAAAGAAACATCTAAGTATCTTTTTCCTAATCAATATACAGTTGTTACATGACCCAGCTCTTTCCCAGCCTGTCTGCAGGGAAACATAAGCAGGAGGAGCATCTAGTTTCTAATCTATCACTAAATTAGAACTAAATTCTAATTTACGACTGTGTATACACCCACATGTGTGACTCTATAGTCACATGGGCTGCTCAAATGTGATAGGGAGGAAATGCTCAGCATAAAAACTCACTGAAGAAAACTTTTAGTTCCGGCGCCATATGTAACGGGTGCGCATGACGGCGGCTCCAGCAGGGACAGCACATAAAACCGGCCAAGTATGGAGTGGGAGGTGCGTTCCGCTCTGAATGATATTCAGGCGAGACGCACTAATAAAAGAGGCTTGGCTCAGTGTTAAGACTCAAAGCGAGGCTTGAATAGAGTCATGAGCTGCCGAAAACAAGGGGTGAGAACGAGACGAGGATGGACGTTTAGGACTATATACAGCGATGACAGGGGTAGATGACCACGCCCCAGAGGAAGTCCTTGTTGTGACAAAACCGGTCGGGCAGAGGCATCTGTTTCCTGTCATCGTGTACTTACTGGAGTTCAATGATTACTGATGTTGAGAGGATTTGTTTGATGTTTTAACTCAAGTGACATGTAAGTGCATTACCTTTAATAAGGATTTTACACTATTGTGGCGTTTATCTTTTTGCAGACATATGTTATCCCCTGCCATGGTTTGAGACAAGAGGATTATTGTAATTTGATGAGATGCTCAGATGATCCCTGCTATCCCCCAATGATGAGTAAAGACTGTGGAAGGGAAAGATGAGATCTTAGCGCCTACTTTGACCCTGCATCACAGGTGATCAATGCTCTTTGGTAAGAGTACATCTTATCCTTTTGGTGGTGGTTCACTCACTTGGGGGAGGAATTGCATGATGGTGCTAACGTTCAAGAAATTTGCACAGTGTCATTTCAATTTGGATGTTTATCAATATCACATTAGTGATCCATGGACTTATTTTATATTACAAGCACAACACATATATTTACTTATCTGTTTATGTGACAATATCTGACCTTAGTGGTGCTGCTATATATTATGTATCGTTTATTTGGAGTCAAAAGTTCAGTTTTTTTTCCTTTTTATACCTTCACATCTCCCAGGATCTCTCCCCCATGGACACCATTCGATGCCCCAAAGGTCCCAGGGATCTGCGCAGTCCCCGCAAGGATCCTCCTAAAAGGCTCCACTACTCAAGTAATCCAGGATCCCCAAAACACAGCTGAAAAGGGGCTTCACTGAGCCCATGTTCTCAAGCTCCCTCCTCATCCTGACCTCCGAAGATCCCAATGCTTAATAATTCCGTCTGACTGTTCAGGCAACTTGTTCTTCTTTGTTACCGTTATTTAACTGTTATTGTTCTAATGCCCTCTGTTACAGCCTTTCGGAGAAGTGCAGCCCCGTATCAATATGCACTGATCTAAAACTTATGGTGACCCTCCTGTACCCTGCTATCCTACATGACATGGCTACCTGGTGGAAACCAACTGGCATATTGACCAAGTCCCCCTCTCCGGTAATGCTGTCCTTTGGAGATTGTTACGTGTGGAAGAAAGCGAAGTCAAGGCTTAAACTGTGAGTTGATGTTGACTTTATTTAAACTTCAACCCACTGTTGCCTCTTTTACACATACATTATCCTATACCCTTCCCCGGGTTTGCACCAACCCCCTCCCCTTCCTCCCTCTTCCTCACCTACTTCCCTGACCACCGCCCTAGGAAATACTCTACAAGTTCACTGACTGACCACGTGTACCACACGTTATCTCAATCCTTCTGACACAATGAATATTGTGTCATGGAATGTCGAAGGGCTCCGATCCCCCCACAAACGCATGGCGATTCTCTGCCACTTAAAGAGATTAAAAACAGACATTGTACTTCTCCAGGAGACCAATTTCCCCTTGGCTGCCTTCTGGTGTGTGCACAAGCTTTGGATAGGCCACACTCATGGCTCAGGTTAAGGAAAAGGCAAAACAGGTGTCCTAGTACTCAAAAACCTCCCTTGCGCAATTGTGTCATCTGAACATGATGAGGAAGGGCATCTGTTGACTCTTCACCTTCGCATCTCTAACAAAGACCTCACAGTGACCAATGTCTATGCCCCCAATTCTCCTACCAAATCCTTCTTCCAGGCAGTCACCACACACCTAGCTCCCTACATGCAGTGCCCCCTCATGATAGGAGGTGATTTCAACTTGGTAATGGATACACAGGAAGTTAAATATAGGGGAAAACCTAACCCCCAACCACATCCTCAAAATACTCCCACTTTACTATCATTAATTGCAGCAGCCCTCCAGCTTAGTGATCCATGGTAGTTAGCTCACCTTGAAGGCAGGAAATACTCCTTTTACTCCACCCCCCATTGTACCCTATCCAGAATTGATTACCTGCTATGCAACTCTATGCTGCTCACTAACACCTCAGAAACACTTATCCATGACATCACTATTTAAGATCATGCCCCTATTTCGATACATATGCAAGATTTTTGCTCCCCCTCGAGGACATGGTGCTTTCCCCATTTCCTGGCCTGAAACTCTGACCTCCAGAAAATTTTAAGTGAGACATGGTCGGTTTAGGAAACAACTGATGCCCCCCACTGCTCAGACCCCAACCTGTTCTGGGGTGTGAGCAAAGCTGTCCTGCATGGTAGGATCATAGCCTTCACCACCGCACACAAAGGAAAGGTGCTTAAAAAATGTTGGGAGGCCAGCGACCGTTTCACCCACGCACATCAATTGCAAAACAACAACCCCATGAACCGAAACTCTTGGCGTGAAGCCCAGACAAATATAATATGTGCGCAGATGCCCAGGAACACATCTATAAATACCACTCTGACTTACAGTACCACAATTTTGGCAATAAACCCGAGAAATTTTTAGCGAGGCTGTGCAAGGGTACTCACGTTCCTACCCACATAACCTCACTGAAAGACACCCAAGGAAACACTGCCCCTAATGATATTAGTGCCATCCTTGAACAATATTATACTTCCCTGTACAGCCCAGACCCCACTGACATGAATGAAGCACAGGAATTTCTTAAGAAGGTCAACCTCCCTCAAATCAACCCCACTCTCCTCTCTCAACTAAACTCCCTAATCACTGAGCTAGAAATTTACAAGACAATCTCTTCCTTTGCAAATGGGAAAGCCCCAGGCCCAGACGGTTACACCCCTGATTTCTACAAGTTAACGACACAAACATAAGTCCCAACTCTGGCGAAGGTCTATAAGGCACAGGGAGGGGACTATATCCCTTCCAGTTACCAAGCCCACATTAAGCTGATTGCCAAGAAGGGGAAAGACCATTCAGAAACTAGTTCCTACAGGCCAATCTCCCTCCTCAACACAGATTCCAAAATCCTATCCAAGATCATTGCCAATAGACTGGTCAAAATAATGCCCACCCTAATTCACCCAGCTCAGGCAGGCTTCACCCAAGATCTATCTGCATCTTCCAATATCCAAAAAGTCCTTACGGTTCTCAAACATGCCAGGACAAACACCAACATCGACATGTATGCTGCACCTACAGCTTACATTGTAGCAGATGGACTCATCTCAAAAACTGGCAAACTCCATGAAGGTACCAGGCAAGGCTGTTCCTTCTCCCCACTCCTCTTCAATCTAGCCCTAGTACCTCTATCTTGCTATCTTCTCTCCAACCCCTCCCTACACAGAGAGTGCAAATATCAAAACAGGAACTCCGCCTAGCCTTATTTTCACCTCCAACCCTGCCTCCGACATGCCTCTCATTCAAGACATTTTCACTAGGTTTAGGGGACACTCAGGCCTACGCATAAACTTTGCTAAAAGCGAGATCCTTCCTTTATTCCACAACAACCCCCCTTGGGCCAACTACTCTATTTTCTCTGTAGCAAAAAAACACATCTCCTATCTAGGGATAAAAATCGGTAAAACGCCCTCATCCCTATACAATCTGAAAGTGGTTGTCAAGTCTATTAAAAAAAAAAAAAACCTGCAAGAGAAAGGCATAATGAGCTAGTATGCATCGCATACTAGCTCATTATGAAATGCTTATCTTAGATTGACGCTGTAGCAGTGGTCCCTGAGCACCACTGTGACCTGGCGACATGCTGTGTCCATTGCCTTCCGGGATCCCAGGCTCACAGTGCGGACTCCAGCACTGTGATTGGCAGGAGCCGCGCTGACGTCCCTCCCACGCATGCGCAAGGGAGCTGTCATTTACGGCACACTTAGTGAAGAAACGGCCCAGTAGGGCTTTAAGTGAGTTGGAAACATGGATGGACCTTCCCATCTTGCTCTTCAGGAGATGTCATTTATTCAAAATGGTCAACTTCGCCAGGCTTTTATACCCCCTACAGACCATACCCCTATTCTTACACCACAAGACGTACAAAACTTACACAAAATCCTATCCAAATTTCTCTGGCAGAGATGACATCCCCGCATTTCATTGCAAAAACTCTTTGTCCTGAGGACCGAGGGGGAGCCAACCTCACCAATATAAGAGTGTATAATTTATCTTGCCTTTTAAGAATATGTGTAGACTGGATTTGGCAAACCTCCAGATACTCCAACTTCCACATAAAAACCCAAATGGCATCCCCCCACTGCTTACCGGCCTTTTTACATAGTAAGCTGAGCTCCATCCCACCACATCTTCAACAAAATCTGCTAATTCAAGATATGCTGATCACTTGGTGTGAGATTAGACAGAAACTGGACTTATCCCCATGGGTCTCTCAACACCTCCTCATCCACGGAAACCCTTCTTCCCCCCCACTATGTCTCACACAGGCTTCAAGACCTGGACTCACCAGCAACAACTACATTTTGTTCAACTCTTTGAACTGACTACGGGCAAGGCCAGACCGGTCTCTCAAACTATAGCCCTCTTCAATCTGCAGCAACACCATTTCTTGCTAATCCATCAAGTGGTCCAACATGTTGCCAGCTTATGGCCAAACAAAATCCAATGCTTCTGCCCCTTCATCCTGGACACCCTTTTGGAACAACAATGCTTCAAGATCTTGACATTTACAAACCTCTGAACACATGCTTCAGTAAGCCTTTGCAGACAACCTCTATTGCATCATGGAACTCTGACCTCAATTCCCCAGATGCTGTAAATCACATCATAAGTAGATACAACTCTACCTATCTATTTGTCACTAACAAAAATAATGAATCATGCCTATATTCCCTTCATATCTTCTGCTCAACAAATACCCAAACAACAATGCCCACTGTTTGGCCAGAGAAGACCTACACTGCTCCACAATCTCTGGCATTGTCCCCACATCACCTCCCTTTGGAACCAAATTGAAAATTTTGCTCTAAAGGTCACAGGGGGTACCCCTACGAAAGACATTTTCCCTTTACTCTTTGGTCAATCAAAGTCAGTTAGCCAATCAGTAGAGAGAGGGGCAGGGCAAGGGTGGGGTGGGGCTCCATGTCTGAATGGGCACAGGGAGCTGTGACTCGGCTCGGGTACCCCAATAGCAAGCTGCTGGCTGTGGGGGCACTCGACAGGAGAGAGGGGCCAGGAGCAGCGAAGAGGGACCCAAGAAGATGAGGATCCGGACAGCTCTGTACAAAACCAACTGCACAGAGGGGGTCAGTATGACATGTTTGTTATTTAAAAAATAAAATAAAGGAGACTTTACAATCACTGTAGGTCTATTGCAATCCAATAGGCCTTCCAGTGTTTGTAAGGTATGAATCTGTTATTATAAGTACATATTATTGGTAAGCAATGGAACACATTGACATGTTAAAGCAACTGTTTCCAAGCAAGCCAATTAAATCACTATACCGACCTGCATTTGTGCAATTTTTCCAACTTAAAAGAAGATGGCATCAATCTGATAACAAGCTTGAGAACCTGACCTCAGGCTGCCATTCTAATGCACTAACTTTTTTTTTTTTTTACTTTTTCAAGACTACTTTATTTGCTCAGACAAGTAAAACAAAAGATAAAGTCCATACTCACTAACATTCAGAGTTTATAGCATTTGTTGTTTGTTGTTTTTTCATCTGCACTCTACTGGAAGACTGAGTTCAGAATTCTTTCACAGTGACTTATGTTAAAGTAAATTTAGGAATGAGTGATAAGTGAAGCCTGTCAGAAAAGACGTGGTCATTTTTCTCAATAACTTCAGCTACTGACAGACAGTCTTGTTTTTCTCATCATCAACACTATGCTGACTACAGCTGAATGCTTCTTTCTATTTCATTATGCTTTGTATGCTATTAGACCTGCCTAAACAAATTAGGCATAATGTCAGTATTGGCAAACACACATACATTATAAGAAGCTTTGCAATGTATTAATTTGTGTGGCTACACTGTTTTCCTATTTAGAAAATGACATTTCTGAAGAACACCTGTGTACAGAAGTATAGCTTCTCGTCCTCCAGTGCAATGATTTCATCATGATGTCAGTGTGCTAAAGCATGACTGTAACTAAAGGAGGCCATGTGACTACTATGTGTGTCAGCAACATAGGGGGACCCAGTGCCTTCTAACTGAATAATGATTCATCCTAAAGCTAGTCATACATGCATAGATTTCTCCTGTTCAACCCATGTCACTACAGCACAGCACAACATATACTGTGCTATGCATTGTGTTGTTTTTGGGGAAAAAAACAACCTACCCTATTTTTGCATGTATTGTCGTATATTTTATCGCATTCATTTTAAATGGGCTGTTTAACCCACCACAATGCTACACACATCATCCTTGCCTCTGCTTCACTACTTATTTGTCACTGAGCTTAAAGTGTTACTAAACCCACAACAGTAAAATCAGTCTGTATATGCAGTAAAGCATGCTTGTTATACTCATTGTGGAACCTAAGGGGTTTATCATCTGCATTGTGTAAAAAGGCTGTTTGATCCTGTCTTCTCTGATCCTCCCCTCCTTCCACTGTCCCCTAATAATTTCCTGATAACACAGAGTCTATGAAGTTAGGCTGCACATGCTCAATTTGGTGAGTATTGCTATAGAGATATTTTTTTCTTGGGAGGATGCATGTGATAAGCACAGGGCCAATCAGCACTGTCTAGACAGAGGGTCAGGGGTCGTGCAGTCTCATAGAACAGTCAGAAAAGTCCTCCTACAAGCCTTAACTAGTGTTGAGAGAACCCGGACTGTAACGTTCGGGTCCGTACCAAACTTTCGGGTGTCCGTGGCACGGACCCGGACCCGGACATTTCAAAAATCGTTCGGGTTCGGTCCGGGGTTCTGCTATTTTACTCCACGTGTTGAGAAGCTGCAGGGCAGCCAATCAACAAGTGTTTCACTGGTTTGCCCTTAGAAGCCATCACAGCCATGCCTACTAATGGCATTGCTGTGATTGGCCAGTGCATCATGTGACCCAGCCTCTTTATAAGCTGGAGTCACAGTGCTGCAGTCACATGCTCCTTGGGTTAGTGTAGGGAAAGGTAGCTGACTGCGTGAGGGACAGATTTGAGACATTTTAAGACCTGATCCTGCATCCTGAGATAGATTACTTTACTACTGCTGTCTGTGCTGTTGCTCTGAGGACAGATAGCAGAAATTAGAGATTTCAAATACCGCTGCTTTGAGTTGCAGATCAAA